>CAIGRL010085250.1:0-14206 GCA_903798325.1 Fraxinus xanthoxyloides
TTTAATTTTTTTTTGTTGGTTTTTTTTTTTTTTTGTTTTTTTTTTTTTTTTTTGGCCGACTCCTAATTATATAATTATGTAACAACTTTTAATTCTTTGTTCATATGAATTAGTTCAATCAATTTAGGAATCCAGATTATATTATCATGTCATAATAATAATATTTATTATTAGATTTTGTTCTTTGTTCTTTGTACCATGTGACATGAATCACGATTTATTTAAAATTCAACTCATGTATTAAACAAATACTATTTTTGTGTTGAATCAGGCTAACAGTAAAATCTAAATTCCAAAAACCTGGGAGAAGAAGAGATTATTCAAAGCTATCTTACCAGTTAGTCTAAGTACAATTGCAATATATCACAAGTAGAGTAGGCATATGAATCCTTAAAAAGTATCCTTTGTTGTTCAATAATACATGCATTCTCCTGACCCCAAATCTGCAACTATGTCATGAAGATTTGTAGCCCCCATGAAATAATATTATACAAACAAAACCTTCCAATTTACCATGTTCTTAACTCGGTACTCCACCACATGTACTTAGTGAATAAGCTGTCCAGTCCACCATTTTACGTTCAAACACTTGACGGCACAATAATCAGTAACATAAACACTTGAAAAAAATGACAGCTTAAATTACTCCAAGAAATATATGGCGGCACTTAACCAATAAAGAATATTTTGCCTAAAGGTGGGAATATCAGATCATGTTATGTTGCTAGTTAAACCACCTGATCTGAAGAGATGCGCTGATCTAAAACCAGGGTGATGGGCACGTAACCACAATTAACAATGAAGGCATAAAATATTCCGAGCATAAATTCAAAAAAAAAAGTGTACAAGTCTGCCTTCTTACCACCCATTATTTTGTCACGTGATAACAAGAGGGCTTGGCAGGGAGGCTCTCGGCGCGACATCTGTAGCACAATCCTACCATTGACATAAAATAGAAACAAAAAGCTGGAAAATTTGGTCCAAGAAAAAAAAATCTTCTGACGTTGGCATTGCCACGAACAAAAATATTTTCGTAATTGACAGTAGAGAGAACAAGAGAAGAAAAATAATCTATTTATGCAGAAGATTCCTTGGCAATCTTCTCTGCCTTGGCAATGACCTCTTCGATTCCCCCAACCATGTAAAATGACTGTTCAGAAAGGTCATCATATTTTCCATCCAGGACTCCCTGTTGAAAACAGTTGAGCAATGCATCAGCATCACAACTTACAACATCATATTGACCAAAGCACTTGAAATAAGGAAAGGAGGAAATAGTCAAGAGGAAATATTGACTAAAAGCCTCTTCAAATAGCATATTATAAACCAGCAACGATAAAGACAACACAGATTGTTACATTAGTGTAAAAAAGGAGTTCAAAATCCCCAAGAAACAGCAGTTCATGAATTTAGACACCTTTTTTTTGCCCAATATGCTATCTTCTTTACAAACATGTAAATTACATCAGATGATATCAAATGGAAATGTTGAATTTAGCTAAATAATTAACAGATAGCAAAAAATAAAGCAGGAGCAGCAAAGAAATCATCTTTACCTGGAAGCTGTTAATGCTCTCCTTCAACTCAACATATTTGCCAGGGGCACCCGTGAAAACTTCTGCGACATGGAAAGGCTGGCTCAAGAACCTTTGAATTTTACGAGCACGTGCAACAGTCAATTTGTCGTCTTCACTAAGCTCATCCATTCCAAGAATGGCAATAATATCTTGAAGATTCTTGTAGTTCTGGAGGACTTTCTGTACCCCACGGGCTGTGTTGTAGTGTTCCTCTCCCAAGATATGTGGGGAAAGCATGCGAGATGTTGAGTCAAGTGGATCAACAGCAGGATATATACCAAGCTCAGAAATCTAAATAAAAATAATAAAAGTCAAATTCTAGGTCACAATTTTTTTTTAAGTAAAAGAAGGTCTAAATTACCTGTCGTGATAACACAGTTGTGGCATCCAAGTGAGCAAAGGTGGTTGCAGGAGCTGGATCTGTCAAATCATCAGCAGGCACATAAATGGCTTGGACAGAGGTAATGGAACCTTTCTTAGTTGTTGTGATACGCTCTTGAAGGCCTCCAAGATCTGTAGCCAAAGTAGGTTGATAACCTACAGCAGATGGAATACGGCCAAGCAAAGCAGACACTTCTGAGTTAGCCTGCAAATAAGTTAGCAAAAGAAATGAAGACATTGCATTATCAACATGTGATCCAAACACAAAATACTTAAATCAAGAATGAACAAATAATACAAACTGACCTGTGTAAATCGGAAAATATTGTCGATGAAGAGAAGCACATCTTGCCCTTCTGCATCTCGGAAGTGTTCTGCTACAGTGAGTCCAGTAAGTCCAACACGGGCACGAGCACCAGGGGGCTCATTCATTTGACCATAGACTAGAGCACATTTGCTATCAGCCTGATAAATAGTTATTACATGAATATAAGTAAACCTGGTAAATATAGTAAACTAGCAAGGGAATATTAATTGGATGGAACAATTAAGAAAATTAAAATATACTAACCTGCGTATCACCTAGCTTAATGACGCCACTCTCAATCATTTCTCTGTACAAATCATTACCCTCTCGAGTTCGTTCTCCTACACCAGCAAAGACAGAGAAACCACCTGACAAGGAAAACAAATGGCAGAAATCAGAGCTTTATGCAAACCAGCGCTATATGAGATATAATGCATAGAAAAAAAAAACTAACCATGAGCTTTTGCAACATTGTTAATCAGTTCCATGATAAGTACAGTTTTTCCTACACCAGCACCACCAAACAGTCCAATCTTTCCTCCTCTTTGGTATGGTGCAAGAAGGTCGACAACCTTATATGACAATTCAACACAGAAAATTGGTGACAAACATAAAGAGAGATGGATTTCTAAACTATTATAAATAGCAGGTGAATGAGAATGGAAGCCATCAAAGTACAGATTGAACCTTAAGAAAGTACCTTGATACCAGTGACAAGAATTTGCTGTTCAGTGGCTTGCTCCACAAAGGCTGGAGCTTCACGATGAATTGGCAAGTAGTGATCAGTTTCTGCAGCACCATTCCTTTGTTAGTAAAGACACAAGCCTTCTATAGTCACTTAAAAAGAGTATGGATCATTCAGAAGCAACGCCACTTACTAATATCGCCTCTCTCATCAATAGGCTCTCCAATGACATTCATGATACGGCCAAGAGTTGCTCTACCCACAGGCACCTTTGATGAAATGAAGAGAAACAAAATCACCATCATATGAAAAATAACACTCTTAGAGGACATAATCATAAAAACCTTCAGAAATCAAAGTAAGAACAATTTGAGTAATATTCAACCATCGCAACCAGAAATTCAAGCCATATTTGAGGCTTACAACATCAAGTCTGCAAACCGTTCGGAACAGAAAAGCACATGGGATGTCAAGACCTAAACAGACCTCAGATATATCTTTAAAAACACCTTAGTCAATGGAGACAAGAACTCACCACCATAAGACTTCAACAAAGCAACAAAGATTACTCCCTTTCAATTAAAACCAAACCATTTTAGAGATGCTGAAGCCAGCCATGTCAATCATAAATCCTGACATTGCTTTTAAAAAAGCAAATGTAAATGTCATTTGGAAAAGTTACAACTTTACAAAAAATACCATCCTTTAGTAACATGACCCAAATTTTACGATTTACTTTGCAAAATTCAAAGCTCAAAATAAATTCAGTCGTTACTATATTAAGTCAGAGAATTCAACATTTCTAATAAAATAATAAATCAATTTCTAAATAATTAAGTTCCCAAAATCAAATTGAAACAGCTTAGATCCACATCAAAGTTCAGATCTAAACCTATGTCTTGCCCAAACCATAAAATCTAATCAAACGCACAGATTTAAAAAAAAATTCAAATTAAATAGAGCCCATTTGAAAAAAAATATATCAATTCAAGAGAATACAAAGTCTTCAAAATGTATAATATATATCTGAAACGACAACTCACGGTGATTGGGGAACCAGTATTGAGCACGCCCTGGCCTCTAACTAGCCCTTCAGTACCATCCATAGCAATACACCTGACCACGCTCTCACCCAAGTGCTGGGCCACCTCCAAAACCAGCCTGATCTGATTATCCAAGACCTCCAACGCCGTCAATATCGGAGGCAAACCCTCATCGAACGTCACATCAACCACAGCCCCGATAACCTGGCAGACCTTTCCGATCGAACCTTTTCCTGTAAACTCATCGGTGATCTTCCCACTGGGACTTCCACTGGTTGTTTTGGGCGGAGCTGGCGGGGAGGAGGGCGCGGCAGCAGAGGTGGCGTACTCGGCGACACGGTGGAGGAAGTGGCCCACAGGAGATGGCCGGTGCTTGGGTTTTGGGGCCGTGTTCAAAGCTCTCGATAGAGAGCTACGGGAGGCAGAGGAGCGGAGTAATGAGGCTAAGAGCCTCCGCGAAGCCATGGCAGAGCTGTGATGATTTTCTAGAGAGAGAGTATAGAAATGAGAGGGAGCTAGGGCTACTGTGTACTGGGAATTGGGAGGTATAATCGAGAGGGAATTATAGAGGTAACTGGGTAGTTCACAGACTGTTCAGTGTTGACATCTAGGATAAAAATTGCAACATTAGTCCCCAAGACTTTGTAAAAATGTGGTCTCGGCCTACTAATTATTACGTACAATGTGTTTGCAAAAGCCATCATGACAATACCGACCGTGTGCATAGTTTAAGAAAGCTGAATTCTCCGCACTCCATCCGCTTGCATTTCGCCGTCCGACATGAAGCAAGAAATCCTCATCTCGAATAGGAACGGGACGAAAATGGAGAACATGTTCATGCTCCGAATTCCTAGAAATCATCTGAAATCCTCTTTAACTAAGAAAATAAATAATTAATCAAACAAGTGCTACAAATTAGAAATTTTTAGAACTTGTTTGATGCGCTTTTTTTTTTTTGCAAAAAATGTATTTTGACATAGTGATTTGATAAAGAATGTGTTATTAAAAAATAAGAAAAAAATTGGGTTTAAGTGTATTATTATTTCATTGAAGAATGTGTGGTAGAAAGAAGAGAAAAAAATGTATTTTGAAAAAAATGAGAATCGAACAATGCTTTAATCTCCACTCTCACCGTCCCTCACATTCTAAAATTCTCAATGGGCAGAGATGGTAATGACCGTCTTAGTTCATCCCGTGCCCATTGTCGATGATCAAAATGATGGAAAATTCAAAATAGGCATTAGAGACTAACATGGTTCCCAAACTAGTAAGTTGGGGATAATACCGCCAAAGATATAAGTTGAGGACCAAGTCTACGAAGTCTGCAGGTTGGGCACCAGCACTTCAATTTTCTTCATTATTTGGGTATATAATATAATAAAAGAGTTTGTTTGAAAAAGATCAAAATCCAATTAAAATATGGTCGTTATAGGGTCTCACTCGTTTAATAAAAGTCAATAATAATGATTAATTTTTCAATTTTAATTCAATTTTTATCTCTATCAAACACTCTCTAAATAAGAAAAGAATAATGCGGCGTGAATTTAAATGAATATCATTGTCGCCACCTAAACTCTTATTAAAAATTAAAAAAAATAGTTTGCAAAAAAGCTGATGGTAGGGATTGGTCAACGACGTGCGGCCTAGGCGCACGTTTAGTCGTTGACTTCTGTAATGTGGATCTTGGTAGGTCCATTCCATATCTACCCGATCCGACTGTTCGTGTAGCTAACAGCGTGCATAAACCACGAGAACCCTAACTAAATAGTATTAACAATTTCACCTAGTCCACGCATTGGTGTCGAGATTTTGGTATGGGGAAAGCAGCAAAAGAGAGACTGACCCGATCTCTAAACGAGCACCTCAACACAATCCACGAAACTCTCCAGGTGAAAATCAGAATTTTTTTTAATTGTTTTGGTGAGTTGAAGAACATGTTTTTGTGGGTCTTCTTGATTTATTATGATTATCAATTTCCTTAGAAATGTTTTTTGTGCTACTGTGCAGATTTTGGATCAAACGCCAGCTTCATCTCTTGAGAAGGTTAGCTGGAATGAGGTCATTCAAATGGGCGAACAAATCTCCAAACAAGCCACTACGGGTCTCTCCCTCTTTCTCTGTTTGTCTCTGTACAGTTAACTCAAGCTCAATTTCTTGAGTGTGACTTCCTATTAACATATGTGTTCGTTTATTTGTTTTGATTGATGGGTTTTTCTTAAATTCATTTTCTCGTCCAAGAGTTTTTTGACAGTTTATGAAATGCTTTGCAGTTCCGATTTGTTCAAGTTTTTTCTTTGGTTATCATTATTTTGTTTGATTTCTTGAAAAATTTATAGTTTAATTTAGGGCAGTAGTTGAATTGAGTGTGTTGGGAGTGTATCAAATGGATGAGGTGCAAATACTTTTTCACACCAGTCATGAACATGATGTTTTAGTTTATTGCTTGGTGAGACTTTGTTTACAGAACTTGCTGTTTTGAATCTTTTGATTGGTCAATATTGCCGTGAATATTGATTGGTTTTGGCTAAATAAATAATGAATTGGTGTTGATTTTATAACTCAATGCCGATGTTATAAATGTCTACATAACCAGCTTGCTCGACATTAGCTTATACTAGAAAGCCACTGTCAATAGAAAATGCTTAACAAAACTTAGCATTGCAATTGCTTCTTCATTTGACTTTAGACAGGCTCATCTTCTTCCCTTTTGTCAAAGTAATGCACATTAATCACGTGTTTGAGCCCCATTATTTTTGAAGAATATATTTTGAAATAGTAGATTGATGGAGAATGTGTGGTTAAAAAAGAAGGAAATTTTTTTGATTTGTATGTAATTTTTTTAATGAAAAATGTGATTGAAAAGGAGAGAGAGACAGAGAGAAATGTATTTTGGGAAAAATGAGAATCAAACATCCCCTAAGAATGGTTTTCCCTTACAATGGACTTATTTCAAAAGTTTGCTATGGCCTTGATAGCTTGACATCTCTAATTTTTAATTGAAGAATTCTCTCTTTTTGTGCCTCTTTTTTCATTATTAGCTGTATAAAAAGTTCGTTCACGTGGACAAAGATTGAGAATACGAAATAGATATTTTGTTTGAGTCCCATTTTTGGGAGAATAGGTTTTGTAATAGTATTTTTTGGAGAATGTGATTAAAATGTAAGGAAATGGTTTGAATTTACGTGTAAAATTATTTTATTAGGAAAATGTGTGGTTGAAGATGAGTTCGAGAAAAAAATGATTTTTTTATAGAATGGGGCTCAAATAGGGGCTTAAGTTCTGCTATTCAGAAGTAAGGAGTTTCCAATAACACTAGATAAGCATTGTAACGGTGCTCATTTGTCATGCCTTGGTGGGTATTTGTTGATACATATTCTTCCAACATGCTTATGAACTATGATGTACCGACACGGATACATGTGTAACGATATATGTCGGATACGTCAACACGCGATTTTTAAAAATAGTACAGACATGATACTTCATCGATACGTTGATTAAATTCTTAAAAATTCTTCATTTATATAGTATAAATTTAGTTTTATACTTGTTATTATTTTTTTTTTTTGAAATCTTTTAAACATGAGTACCTATTTGCTACTTGTTAATAATTTTGAATTAACAATATATAACATTTCTAATATAAAAAGAAAAATGATTACGGTAGAGTGTTCGAAAAGTGTCGGTAGTATTAGTAAAAGCAAGTTATCGCACTGGGTAGCTACTCCTTTCAAGGTAGCCCACAACCTCTCATATGGTATATTGCCGCTACTAATTCAATCCATCCAATGACCATGGATAGANTTAAATTCTTAAAAATTCTTCATTTATATAGTATAAATTTAGTTTTATACTTGTTATTATTTTTTTTTTTTGAAATCTTTTAAACATGAGTACCTATTTGTTACTTGTTAATAATTTTGAATTAACAATATATAATATTTCTAATATAAAAAGAAAAATGATTACGGTAGAGTTTCCGAGAAGTGTCGGTATCGACTCATGTCCGACACGTGTCAGACACGGACACGCTACCCTAATTGAAGTATCCGTGCTACAGAGCTTATAGACCAAGTCAGGACTTCCTGAAGTAGACTAGTGGCCAACGACTGCCTACGATGTACAGAGACACTCCTACTAGGCTGGCATTCCATGCCCAACATGCATCAACACTATCACTCCTTGGACATGGGACATGTGTCCAGGATGCCACGTGGCATGCATACGTATACGCACACACTTTCCCAATCAGAGCACGGATATGTCTGACATACCATGTGACTTGTCTTAAAAACCCATGAGATAAAAAATCTCTTCATAAATTTGTTTAAACCTACCGTATGCAATTTTAATACATGAATATTCAGATTTAATTTGGAATAGTTATACAAAGTACAAGAACTGGTTACTCCCCGAATTTAAAAAAATTCATCTCCAAAATGAAAATCAAAGTTTTTTTTTTTTTTAAAAAGTATTCATTTCAAAAAATAAATAACTGTTAAAATAAAAACATAACATGCATAGATTGAATTTGAATAGACGTGGCCCCTCTTATCTGTGTCCTGCCTTTTTGGAAAAGTAACATAAGTCTGTCCATTTCATTGTGTTAGAATCTCGTGTTTGTGTCCGTGTCTGTGCTTCGTATTTGACGGCTCACTAGAACGCTGATGGTTGATTTGAATCTCAGCCAATATCAAAATCATATTTGCCCAATAGCACTTCACTGGCTGATGGATGTTTTAAACACGTAGACTCGTAGACCAAAGATCACATTTACATAAGAAAAGAATTCAACTGAAAGAAGGAAAAAGAAATGGAAGGATAGGGAGAGAGCTGTGTTTATGAATTCGTTCTTGTTGCCTTATTTAGATGTCTTGGTTTTTCAGTTCCTCCTCAAAGCTGTGGATGTCCATTGAGTAAAGCTAAAAAATGTTTTCTATGAAATTGACACGAGATGGTTCCGTTATTTCCTTACTTTCTCTTGTAATAAGGATATGTGTGGGAGACATTTTTTCCTACTTGCACATAGCCTAATATCAGGTGGTTTATTTTTTCTTTGATCTCTAATGTAGTTGGAATGCTTTACACTGGAGAAACCCCAGAAGTTAAAGTGCTTGAAGAAAATATGGATGCATACTTCAATATGCTGCAGGGCTTCCTTTTACTATCCCATGGAAGTTCAGTCGGAGCAGGACCAACCCTCTCTTCTTGCATTCATTCGTCCATAAAACAAGTTGTTGACAGCAGTTTCATGTTGTTGAAAGAAGCAGTCTCTTCATATGGTGTTCTCTCTCTTCCAGTTGCTCTCTCTCAGCATGTGTGCGTAATAACAGGCATGACGAATCTGCGTGCATCCATGACCATGATACACTTCTTGCACAAATGTGTCAGTCAAATATAACCTCCTCTTTATGAAAATATGATCCCATATGGTTGTGTCATTAATGAATTGGATAACTTCCTGCTTTTATGTGGTTATGATTGTAAGTTAGATTGTCAAGTCTCCACTTCAAAAAAGGGACAGAATGTTGAAAATATAATCATTCATCCCAGATCCCTAATTTACTTGGAAATCATGATCAGCCTGCTGTACTCTTCTTGTATTACTAGTTATAGTGTTCTCTATACATATCAACATTCTCACAATTGGCAACTACTTATGCTAAAACTGCTGTAATAGACAAATAGCCAGATTCCTGGAAAGAAGTCCTGTTCCTGTGTAGAGTGTCATGTAAGTAATTTACCGTTTCTGAAACAAAACATCTATTGGGTTAGAAAACTAAGCTTTTACTGGATACATGTGCTTCTTTAATTCCTTAAGAGTAATGCCATTCAGTCTCACAGGGTGCTTAGCACCAGTCTATGAGGCAGTGGGGTCACTGCCACGTTTTTCAGTATATTTATAATACAGTTTGTGTATTGGATTGGTGCTCGTGTCATCTTTTTCCAAATCACTTGTAACATTACATCGTGCATGCGTTATTTGAGTATGCATTGTTGATCGTATTTACTCAAAATCATCTCATTCCTTCTCCTAAACGATTGTGTAGGATCCCATGATAAAGCTAAAAAAGTCTCAATTCCGCAACTGGTGGGCACAGTCTGGGATGTATGTTCAGCCCTTAAGAAGACTCCTTCATCAAATGTAGTGGCAATCGGACGAGCAATGACCCAAGTTGCAGTTTCCATCAAGGATGTTCTTCGTGAAATGAAGGAACTGAAACCAGCTTCCTTTGACCTAGCAGATGAAGCCTCTGATAAGGTAGAAATCAAAGAAGAAGAAAAACCAGACGATGATAATGATTCATGTAATGAAGATCTGGGCAATGACCTGTCTCTGGAAGAGATGAAAATTGCTAATTTATCTACCAGCGTTGTGTCTGAAACACTCGCATTTACTAAGGAACTGATTCGCTCGATTACAAGCTTGCTTAAGCAGGAGAGTGTAGATGGTTGTGCTATCTCGACAGATTCACTAGAGAAACTCTTGTTGCTCTCTCAGAAAATTGGAGTACAAGTTGATGAGCTCGGGGCATGCCTTTATCCACCACAAGAAATTTCTGCAATTAAGGCTGCTTTGGAGAAGATTTCCAGCGTTACTTGTGAAACAGAATTAGAGCTAGGAAATCTAAAAGGCTCTTCGAATGACTTTGTTACAGCTTGCACTGGTTTGAGGAATTCATTGAAACAGTTAGAATCTGAACTAAGTTGCTTAGATACAAGTATTGTCCCAGAAATGGAAAATCTTGCTTTAAGCAATTAGAGAGAGGTCCACGGGTCTGTTATTGTATGGTTTTGATTATGCTGAGTTTGTAAGAACTCGATCATCAAGGTTTCTTCTGTTTCCCATTTTCTGGTCCTTTGGCTAGTTGTGTCACAACTGAGAGGCAGAGAGACAATTCTTATTTGCGCTACTCGAACTCACATTCTCGCTAGATATATTGATTTGCTTCTCGAATGGGCTTAATGCCATAGTATCAACCTTTGTAACGAACAAGGCTGGTAAGTTCAGTGGTCCAAAGAGTTGTCCGTGTATCAATAGAAGATACAACTGCTTCTGGTTCTTTGGCCAATGGTAACACATAGGCACAGGGGGACCAGATGGGCCAAGAGTGGTCAGAGAATTGGAATTTGAAAAAAACAACAAAGAAACAACATAATCAGACATTCTTAATAGCTTCTAAGGAATAAATAGTACTGCGTACTAAACAAGTACATGTCTTATGCATTATAGATAGATTGGTTTTGCTACTTGTACGCGAGAGTTTACAGGCCCCTCAAAAAGGGGGCCCAAAATTTCCTCATTGGGTGAGCCCCTATTTGTGAGAGGATTGTATGCTAGGGTGTCAATCCTAATGTACAAGTAACAAAATTCTATGTAGATTTCACTAGTACAAATGGGGTTTCGATACATGTACACCTAGTGTACATAATGCCCAAGTGGCATTTCATCACTTGAAGGTGAAAAAAACCGGTTGCAGAATAATCCTTACAAATTTGAGTCATGTCAAATGCCAGAATATTGTTGTGAATAAACTATAATCCTGAAAAATGAATTTGAAAATAAAATTCAAGGTAGCTGCTCAATATAATTTGGCATCACCTATTCGATAAAATTACAATTGAAAATTAGAAAGAGGGAGTGGATGCGAAGTGAATCTCTGCCGGAGAAAAAGAATAGCATTGAAGGTAAAAGAGGTAGTTTACAGCAAGCTATACTCCACTTGATTCTCAAATAAATTGCCACTGGAGGAAAAGTTTTGACATTTACTACACCTAGTATAAAAGAATTGAGGTTCTCTAACGAATCGATTTGATGTCTAACCTAAACAGTGAACATTTGTAACTACGAATGTGATGAAGATTTGCAGCAGGACTGGTTGCCACATTGCAAGAATCTAAAGATTAACTCAACCACAAAAATGCACTTATCGCCACTTCTTCCTCATCAACTTGTGCAGTTGCCATGACCACGCAGCCAAGAATATCACGAGGCTAATCCCAACAGACCTCCAAAAAATTGCCAGCCACTTGGGCATGGGATTAGGAAACAATCCTGATAAATGATCAAAAAAGAGAACATTTTTCACAAAAAAAGTGCAGCAAAATCAAAAAGATTGAACGAAAATAGCTAGCTAAACTGATGAATGATGATGAGAAGCACACCATGTCCAAACTTGATGCAAATGAGGAGTTCCACAATGCAGATCCCAAGTGAAAGCCAACAAAATGTTCCCACCTTTTTCTCCGGTTTCCTAGAAGTCATATCATTAATCAAGCAAAAAGTGAGAAAAAAGAGAAGATAATAATCATATCTTGCAAACGCCAATGCTGAAATATCTATACAGAATGCATCAGAACTAAGAAAGGTGAAAAATACCTGTCCTGCAGGTAAGAATTGTATTCACGAATTGTGGGTATTGCAATAAGCCACCAAAAAACCAACCTCCACACTATGATGGGGTTTTGAGGAGGAATCCAAAGGCAAAACTTGAGAAAGAACGTGTTGAGTTCCACAGTCAAGAAAACTATGCAAAGGCTGAGAACTTGAATAAATCGTAATGGACCAAGAAGAGGGTGCCATTCATCTTTGTCCCACCTTGCAGGTGTAAATTGACCCAATGTTCTTTTGACCTGAAAATCAAATTGAAGTAATTAAATATCCTGTTTATTTAAGATCATAATCAGCAACTTTTTATCTTCTTACGGTTTACCAAAATAGAATTTCGAAGGAATAAAAGATGGATATAGAAAGAGAGAGTAACATGATGAGGAATGAGGTGTCTAGCTGCATCCAAAACCTGGCATAGGAGATACAAGGGAGTTTAAGGGTAGAAGCCCACCTAATAACGAAAGATAGTGGTGGAACGAGAAGGTTCATGTGGCACTTAAGGATAAAAGATTGCTATAATAAATTTACTAATATATAACCATATGTAGACTTTTGGAAAATGTTTAAATGACTAAACATTGAAGCTAAAGAGTTTCGGGATACGTAGGAAAGCATATGAGACGTTCTATAGATATCTTGGAACCAGGTTGGGGTAGAAGCTATTTGAATATATCTTGGCAGAGAAAGTAGAGATCTAAAGCATGTCAAGCGTATTAAACATAAAGACCAAAGTTGTTTAATGATGCATAACCCTCCATTCAATTCAAATATATATCAGAAAATTAAAGGAAATGAGACAGAAATTCTAGAAGAAAACGTTGTAAATAAGCATACTTTTCTGATAAGGTTTGGCTGCCGGCTTATACCAACCCATTCGTAAGTTCTACCATCAAAGTACCTAACAGTACGCATTCCTGCCCAAATACCTGTGGAGCAACAATAAGAAAACATTTTACATTCTATATTATCCTTGAAACAGTAGGCTTTTCATAACATGGTATCACTATGTATGTATGACTGTCAACTAGCAAGAGATAAAGTCCCACCGTCCACAGTCTTCCCTCTAAGGGTTGTTAGCAAATAACACTTACGACAATTATAGACGCAGACAAGAACAGAAGTTTATATCAACGAGCTAGGAGCAGATGCTGTGGAGACCAGGTTTGTTTGCTTTACAAGATTTCCTTGACCGTAGGTATTGGATGAGTAACTACTACATCCATACCACTCTTTAGCCTACCCTGAACCTACTCAACCACACACCCAGGAAAAAAAAAACAAAAAGGGAAGCTAGTACCACACAAAATTTCTAAATGGCTGGTGGTCTCCAGTACCTCTTGTTTAGACTTCTGAAAAACAATGAACATAAATGTTCTAGCTAACATCATAATGTTTTGAAAAAAGACTTGTTATCAAACAGTTCTTCCAGCCGGAAGTTGCTATTCCAAACTAGCTTAAGATTTATACTGAAGAATATTATAAATTGTATATAATAAACTTGNTTTACAAGATTTCCTTGACCGTAGGTATTGGATGAGTAACTACTACATCCATACCACTCTTTAGCCTACCCTGAACCTACTCAACCACACACCCAGGAAAAAAAAAACAAAAAGGGAAGCTAGTACCACACAAAATTTCTAAATGGCTGGTGGTCTCCAGTACCTCTTGTTTAGACTTCTGAAAAACAATGAACATAAATGTTCTAGCTAACATCATAATGTTTTGAAAAAAGACTTGTTATCAAACAGTTCTTCCAGCCGGAAGTTGCTATTCCAAACTAGCTTAAGATTTATACTGAAGAATATTATAAATTGTATA
>CAIGRL010085290.1:0-11300 GCA_903798325.1 Fraxinus xanthoxyloides
TGTACAAGTAAAGACTTTGATGGCTTCTGTGATAAGAGGGAAACATAGTCTTCCGCATAGCTGGTCGTCCACCATGGATCCGAACCACCCGGTCTGTCTGCCTACAAAGCCCATTATGCTTGTTCGTTTTTTGCTCCTTATCAGAAAACACCTGTCCGTTATCACCATCACCCCCACTATAACTAGCAGACCGATCCAAAGTCACAGACACCCATAGGGGCTTATTGTTTTCACATTTATACCCCCAAATTCTGCCACGAAATCACGGTAAAGCCCAAGATAATACCTGAAAGTCCGTTGACGAGATAGTAGATCAAGAACTTCGATCTGCAGTTGTAAGAAGATGACAAATAATTTTGGGGTCATTTTCAACTTACTGATAATTGTTTTTTTGGGTAATATAAAGAAGGAAAAAAGGGTTGGATCATAAACCTGCCAGCTTGAGATTTTTGAGGAATGTTTTTAGAATTGAAACTTCTTTTTCTGATTTTGTTAGGCAAAGTTGACTTGACATTGAGTAGAATAATTCAACGTAGATATATAAAATTTATAAATGGGCTTACAGAATAAAGTTTAATGCTGATGGAAGCATGGTGAGACACAAAGCCATGCTAGTGGCAAAAGGATACACCCAGCAAGAAAGTTTAGATTATCATGAAACCTTGTCACCAGTGGCAAAACTTGTCACTGTTAGAACCTTGCTTGCTGTGGCAGCTGTAAAGGATTGGTTTCTTTACCAATTGGATGTAAACAATGCCTTCTTACATGGAGATTTAGACTAAGAAGTGTATATGGAGTTGCCCTCAGGTTATGACAGTGCATATGGATCAAAGGTATGCAAACTTCGCAAAAGTTTGTACGGACTCAAACAAGCCTCAAGACAATGGTATTCAAAGTTATCCACTTTCATCATCCATCATGGTTTCACTCAGTCTAAGGTTGATTACAGCTTATTGGTTAGATATACTCGAGACTCCTTTGTAGCTATTTTAGTTTATGTGGAAGATATAATTATAGCTGGTGATTGTTTGGAAGCCATAAACAGCCACAAGACAGCACACATAGTTCAAAATTAAAGGCTTGGGAAAACTGAAATACTTTCTGGGTATTGAAGTGACTAGATCAACAGAAGGGTTACACATTTGCAAAAGAAAGTATATACTGGATATACTGGCATACTCAGGAACCATAAGATCAACTCCAGCCAAGGTTCCACTTGATCAAAACATCAAATTATCCAAAAGGAAAGTTGAATTGCTTGATGATCCATCCATCTATAGACAGCTAATTGGATGCCTGTTATAATTTACTATAACTAGGCCAGATATCTCATATTCAATCCAACTCCTGAGTCAATAAATGGATCAACCAAGAGTACCCCATCTCAATGCAGCACATAAAGTGCTGAGTATCTTAAAAGAGCCCCACGACAAGGGTTTTTATCCTTCTGCTTCTGAACTTCAGTTAAATGGGTACTCAGACTCAGATTAGGGAAGTTGTCCAGATACTAGAAGGTCAGTCACAAGTTACTATGTATTTATTGGATCATCTCTAGTATCCTGGAAATCGAAGAAACAGAATGTAGTGTCAAGGTTATCATATGAGGCAGAGTATAGGGCCATGGCCAGTGTTTTCTGTGAATTAACTTGGTTAAGCTATCAATTTAAGGACTTGAAGATTGAACTCACTCAAGTAGCCATTCTTTACTGTGACATAAATCAGTCATTTACATTGCCACAAACCCCATCTTCCACGAAAGAACCAAACATATAGAGATAAATTGCCATCTCATTATAGACAAGATACAAGCTGGTGAAATTGCTACTGAATATGTTCATACTGTTTCTCAGGTTGCAGATATTTTAACTAAAGAATTGAATTCCACGAGTTTTTATCTTCATATGGCCAAGATGGGAGTAGCAAACATGTGCTCTCCATCTTGCGGGCTGCTGGTCGAAGATAAAGCATGAGCTGAGGAGAATAAGGAACTAAGGAAATGAATTGGCAGCCGAGTCATCCATCCAGCTTCATCAGCTCACATTGCTGATTGTACAATGGAAGATCCTAGAAGACTAAACGCTAAATGATCCATTTATAGTGCACATGGAGGTTGTTAGGAGAATATTCTTTCTTTCATTTCGTAACTGATTTTGTCCCTTTCTTACTTAAGGTGTATGTATGTATATGTCCTCTAAATTTGTAAGGTAATTCAATTGAATTCAAGAAGTTCTTCATAGCTGGCTTTGCTTTTTCTCGAGATCCTTATATTTAAGAATTTACAAGTATGGTGTAGTACTTGTATGTGTAAGAGTAGCATGGTAGTTGATAGAATAGTTGGTAGAAAATTTGTGTTCAAGTTTGGCTATATATACAGAGCTAAGATATATGAAAAATGTAGAAGAGAATGTTGAACGAAAATGATGAATGATATTGTATAATCTTCATAAATAGGGTGTGTCAATCTCACCGTTAAAGTTGGCGTAGAATTCCCAGATCAGACCTTCATAAATAGGGTACGGTCTCTCTACCAATTTCTCTCAGCCACAATTTTGAGCTAAAGTGATTAATTCAAAACCCAAGAAGTCAACAAGTTTAACCAGTCACTTGGGATTGATTGCCCAATGAGAGATTACTTCGGAGTATTTGACACGAGCTTCGTTGTTTAGGAATCGCTTCACCCCTTCAAGTATCTGTGTTTGGATTGTGCCCGGAGTGGAGCCAACCTTTTTTTTTTCCCTTGGACGTGCATTTAAGAGGCATTCTACAACAGAGAGAATAAATGAAACATATAAGTCACATGTAATGCAAAAAATGAAGGTGAGGGTGCGCGAAATCTGGAAATAAATGTCCAAATAAGCAAGCCATATGCATAGTCACATATGTCATATACTTGACAAAACAAGGATAAATAATGTAGCGATGCTATGCATGAAAATATATATTAGGAAGATGGATAACATATAAGACATGTCAAAATGTGGCTTAAAGACCCAATAATACAGCAAAAAAGAAGGAAAATATGACATGTATACGCATGTTCAACTAAGTGAGTTCGCCTTCGGACATCGTCAAGAAACGTTGAAAATTTCTTAAACAACCTCTAGGTATATGACAGTAGGTATAGTAGTCTAACACATATCTAAAATTGAGATCAAACAGACTTCATTTAGCTTAGAAAATGGAGGGGCGAAGTGAGTGACACAAAGTGACTTATAGTAACTCATGTCATGGCTACATGTGAAAATTTGGGCATTGGTGTTTTCCAATTCATTTTGCAATGGGATTTAATACATAAAGCATTCTAAAACATATAGTAATCATGTCAATTTCGAAAATAAAGCTAATACACCACAAATTGTTACTTAGGCAATCGGACAAACACCTTGAAGGCATAGCATTTTTATTTATTTTTTGATAAATATTCCGAGGCATTGGTGTTAATCAAGCCCAACTCAACTCATAATCAAACACTCCAACACTACCTAATTCCCATGCTCCCTCTCAATCATCCAACTTCATTTCCAAAGCAACTGATGAAAGTGCTTAAGATGAGGTAGAAAGGATTTAAGAACATACCTTGACATTGGATGTGATGTTGAGGGTTAAACCCGTGTTGTGTGTGTGTAATTGGGTGTTTGTTAGAAGAATAAGAGTGAAATGGATGAGTGTATTGTTTGTGTACGTTGGTGAGGGGTGCTTGTGTGCACATGTTATTTAAAGGTGTTTACGTATGTGAGTGATGTGTGGAGTTAAAGAGACATTGGAGGTCTCCATTCGGCCGCATGGATCACGTTTATGCAGCCGCATAGAAGACTAGGTCAGGGTCCATTTTGGCCCTAACTTGACCCTTGCGGCCACATGGCTCTACTAGCATGCTAGTCATTTCTTTTCTCTAAAACAATTTTCCCTGTTTTGACCATCTGCCCTATTACCTCCATTCTCATGTAAACAAGTCCATATGAATGTGACGAGTGAGGTCAACAAGAAAACTATTTGAAAATGTATTAAATTCTGTGTGAGCTCATTTTTTGGTCTATTTTTCACTAAAAAGCCGATTTATAATCCCCAATGAGGCACGGCATTCCAACACTCCCACTACTTGTCAGAACACATTTTAAACCAATGCATGTGTGTGTATGGCATGAACTTTACTCCAAAATCACTTCTAACTTGCAAGCACATGTTGATTCCGAAAAACACAGTTGATAAATTAACTCTTGCAATACCCCCAAACTGATTCTCAACACATTTTAAACCAAGTGGGATCATGCATAGACTTTTAGGGATCTCTTGGGATGATGAAAAACCTAACATGAATAAAATGGACGAAAACATGAAAAAATATTAATCTAATACATAGAGCAAAACAAATAAAAGGGAAGAATTTGATTCATTCTGGCTGCTTGAGGTGAACGGTGGATTTTTCCTTGGAGAATTCACTGCTTAAATAGTGTTTCAGCTATTGTCCATTAAGTGTGAAGTTTCTTGAAGACCTCCAGAAATTTCATTTATTGCTGATCCATCTTTTATTTTTTTAATCTTAGGAGAAACGGAATCGGGGGTTCATGTGGATTTATAGGGGTGGGTATTGCTGATCCTATCAAGGTTTGCACTCAATTTTTACCAACTCCCTTCACCTCTACAAACTCTCCACTCCCCACTTTAACCTTTGATCTATGGCCTTTATCTAGCTTTACAAAAATGCTGGAATTGGAAGTCATATGATGTGTACATCCATTGTCCAATAGCTTCATTTCATCACTGCTGCAGGCCGTATCATTCATTGCTGTGAACAAATGCTCCTCCTGTTGATGAATTTCTGCAACCTGAGCCTGTTGTGAATCCTGCTTCTCTTTCTTATTTTTGCACACTTTTTGAACATGTCCAAATTGTTTATATGCTCTGCATTGGACTCCTGGCCTGTACGGACACTATTTGGGAGAGTGGCCGATTTTCTTGTAATGAGGACATGGTGGATAAACTTCATTTTTGCCCGCTGCTTTCTCATTTCTTTCTTTTTTTCAGGTTGTTGCTTCTTTACACCAATGCATGTTTGAGCTTTATACTTTCTTTTGGCAAAAAAGGCTCTTTCAACCTATTTTTCTTGTTTAAATAACCTCCTTTGCTTAGTTACTTGCAAAGCAGTTCTGAGCTTAGATAAGGTAATGGCAGACAGATCTTTGGAATCTTCAAGTGAAGAGATTTTTGCCTCAAATGTCTTAGGCAAACTGATAAGAACCTTTTCTACCACACGCTTACCACGTAGTTCATCCCCTAACAACCTTATTTTGTTCACCACTTTCATCAACCTATATGAGAAATCTTTAACAGATTCTTCAGTGTCTCATACTCCCTTCTGAGATTGAGAACTTGCATTTGCCTTGTCCTTGCATTTCCCATAAACTCCTCATGCAATCTCTCCCAGGCTTCCTTTGTTGTTTCACATGTGATAATCTTGTAAAAATTGCATCTGAGACAGCTGATTGGATGCGAGATAGAGTCTTGAACTTCTTTGCAGCCTCCTCACTGTGTTGCTTCAATTGAGCAATAGTTGGATTTGCTCTAAAAGGTGGTGGCTCTGCTCTAGATTCTGTGATTTCCCACATATCATAGGCTTTCAGATAAGCCTTCATTTTAGCAGCAAAAAAAATCATTGTTCTCACCTGTAAACACTGAGGGTAAGGGTACTGAGAAACTGCCTGAAGCCATCTTCTTACTGATATGATGAAAGGTTTTCTCTCAGAGCAGCTGGTAATGTTCTTACTGATATGGAAAGTTCTTACCGATTTTGATAGAATTTACCGAATTGTGCAAATCTTATCGGTTTTTGAAGTTCTTCAGCTCTTACCGGATTGTCCAGTTCTTTAGCATGTATCGGTATGTAAATTACTTACCAGTTTGATCAGTCTTTTCAGCTCTTTTTCAGCCCTTCTAAAGATCTGAATAATGCTCTGATACCACTGAAGGATATTAAACAAACAAGAAGAGAGAAAAACTGAGGAATTTCATTCACATTTTAATGGTTTTGCCCGACTGAATATATATAGCCATGATTTGATACAATTAAAAAATATTTTCTACCAACAATCATTCTACCTACTACCACTAAACAATACTTGACAATACACTACCTTGTAGTAGGTTAAAACTAGCCTAACTTTACATCATTAAATGAGTTAGACTTTCAACAAAAAAACAAGTGACTAAATGGAAACCAAAACAATTGTTAAGGGACAACAAAAGTGTAACTTACATGGCCAACTTCATCAAATCTGCCATTCCTTTTGTATAGTGGAGACATGGACAAAGGATTTTGAGTAAAACTGACCTCATGTTTTTTCCATGATCCATTTGGCTGCTAAAGAACATACCTAACATGTTTGAAAAGTTAGTTAAGGCACCCCTTTTTATCACTTTCCAATCCAATTGTTTAAGATGTAGTATCTCTACTTGCTAGTAACATTTTCTTGGGGTTTTGGGTTGTTCAGATTGGTGGGTTTTGGTCAGCTGTTGATTGGGTTGTATTTTCCCTTTCTTGAAGTTTCAAACCTAAACTGCTGGTTGAGATTTCCTGCTGCACACATTGTTGGATCTGCATTTAGGGCATCAGTGTTCGAAGATTCCTCACGCTCCTTTAGGTGCTGTTATTGTATGTCATGTTTTTGCACATTGTATAACATCCCAAAATTTTATAGAATAAGATTATTTAATTATAAGAATTTTGACCTAGACACTTTTTATGAGTTTGACACGTTGAGGGACTAAGTTCAAAATAAGCTTTTGAAGGCAATAAATTTATTTGGGCCAAATAGTATATTTTTGAAGGAGCGAGGCTCGAGAAAAGTTATTAGATAAGACAAAATCAAGTTAAAGCCAACCACAGAAAGTTATGATTAAATGAAATTTTAAAGGAATTAGTTCTCTTCTGTTAAACAGGTTACGGAAATTGAAGTTAAAGCATGATTTTAAATCTTAGTTATAATTAATATATAAACTTTGGTGGTTAACTCCTTATCTATTTATGGTTGGCTAAATCCAATTTTATTATATTTCGGCTTATCACCTATTTTCTGGATCAATTTAATTAATATGCATGAAAGATTAGTAATTTCATTTTCACTAGGAGACTATGCCTATTTATACCCCATGTTGACGCCAACTTCATCTTTCATACTCATCTGATTTAGGTATAACATATCATACAGACTATGGCCATCAAATTTTTATCTCTCATGTCTCGTTTTTGTGCATAAAAATTATAAATTTTCCACCCTAAACCCGTAGAAAGTGTATATGAAGACACGTATAGTCCATAAAGTTTTCAGTGAATTAAACAAGAAAATAGAAGATTTTATCTTCTTTCAAAGAATATTTCAAGTTTTACAATATTTAATTAACGAGGCAAAATACTTCATGTGCCAGTGGTTTGTTTCCTTATACTTTATTTTTATATTTATTGACATATGTATTATATTTATTGACATATGTATAAATTGTGAGTGGACCTTCGAGTTCAGCCTAACGAAATGTGAACTCTTTAGGGGATTCGAAATGAAACGAAATGCAAAATTCTTCGAGAATTCGAAATGCATACATGATGAGTATCTCGCTTGATCACCAAGATACCCCAAATGAAATATGGTATGTACAAAAATTTACAGAGAGTAAATGTGATCTATGACAGAAAGGTGATGAGGGTTACCAAAAAGATTTGAAGAAACAAAAGTATTGAGTTTTTCGATTTTACAATTGATTGATTAGTTTTATTTGTGTTTGACGACATGTTTATTTCATAAGTGGATTATTATATTTTTGTTTCAAAGACATACAAAGCCCATGTTTTAATTGTTATTTACTATTGAAAATAGAAAAATAATTTTTTTTTTATTGTTTTTGCACTAGCTTAAAGAAAAGTTAAGTTTTAGTAACAATTTAAGGTTCGTATAAATTGGGGTGTTACACATTGTTTCCGTGTGGGCTTCTTGCTTTGAGCCTTTGTTGTTGGGCTTCAAATGGATCTTTGGGCCAAAGGCAATGGCGTAGGGCTCTGAAGAAGAAACCCACATCACCTTTCTGGCATCTTTGGGCCTTTGTTGTTGAACAAGTTTCATGTTGGGCTTGAAAGAAGAAACCAAATGGATCAATTCTGTTTAAGCAGTGAATGAGCAGCGTGGATGAAAATGTGCATAACTTTCGGCTCGTGTCTCGAATTTTTGCTCATGAGTACATTTTGAAAACAACACGAAATTCTGCATAAGAAAAAAGAGGATTTAAAATTAAAACCATGCGACCGCAAGATTTAAAACATCATGCAGCTACATGGAGGCTAACCAAATGCAAAACCTTGGTTTCATTTTGTTCCATGTGACTACATAGAAAAACACCATGCAGCCGCATGGCTATTTTGGGAAGCCAAATTTTTTTTTTTTCAAAATTACTTTATTTGACTAGGATTCTTTTTTATTTGATATATTTGTAATCTTAAGAGTCTATTTCCGTAATAGATTTTTCATTGTAACAAACAACATTATTGAGAGTTAATCGAGAGACTATTTTGCTTTCAAATCTTGTTCTTCTTAGAACTTTGTGAATTATCAAGTTAATCTTGTGGTGTTCAACATCAAGTGTGGATCACGTGTTGTGAAATCAAGACATCATTCAAATTTCGTTTTGTTTGGTTGCTAGGTTCATTATTCTTGGTCCAAATTTTAAACCGGATTATTCTTTGGGCTTTCTTAGGATCGTCAATCTTTTGCGGGGTGGCGTAGTGATCGTTGCTACGTGATTCTCATCAACTTAGATTTGTAATTTTAAATGCACACCCTAAGATTTAGTGTTACGNAATCTTGTTCTTCTTAGAACTTTGTGAATTATCAAGTTAATCTTGTGGTGTTCAACATCAAGTGTGGATCACGTGTTGTGAAATCAAGACATCATTCAAATTTCGTTTTGTTTGGTTGCTAGGTTCATTATTCTTGGTCCAAATTTTAAACCGGATTATTCTTTGGGCTTTCTTAGGATCGTCAATCTTTTGCGGGGTGGCGTAGTGATCGTTGCTACGTGATTCTCATCAACTTAGATTTGTAATTTTAAATGCACACCCTAAGATTTAGTGTTACGTTCATCTCTTACCTAGTGAGCTCAAAATGGGAAGTACACTGGTGATATAAAGTAGATTTTGGCTTATTTACTAGTTTTAGGCGTTTTAGTTTTATAGTTAACTAGTGTAACACCTGTAGATTCTACTATGTGGCATTATAAGTGCGATTTTACTTTCTGCAGGACTCAACATTTCATCCATTATGTTCAAATTTCCGAAGTGTACCACCTCTTTTCCTCCGAATTCTGTTCATATATCTCATCAACTAACCTGTTTTGAGTAGCTACTTTTCCAGCATTGTATTCAGCTGACCCGGCCTCGAGTTGGCGTGAGGTTAATGTCTTACCAGTCTCCATGAAATGATCCAGGCAATTTTGCTTCAACCCAGAACCAGCATGACACTTAAACTCAGAGATGAAAAGTTTTGTATTACGACACTTGCATAATATCCTGCCCCTTGTAATCAAACATCTTTCATAACACAATTTTTAGCTTCAATAAATGGACAACTTCATTCAGGGAGACAACACCTGAATGAGTTATACAGGATAACATAGTTCTCAATTAGAAGCCGACCACTTCTTTTGGATCAAATTCTTTGCACTTCGTTAAGGCTTCTCGCAGGCAATCTGCAACTACCTTTTCGTTTCTTGTGCTTCCTCAGAGTCTTGAATTTGCGGGTGGACTGTCTACCGGAAGATCTGATGGTTTTGATTTTTATAATTAGCGAAATCAAGAGATTATCATCATTAGGATGGCAAGAAATGATGATGACAATAAATAGAAAGGCAGATTGCTTGTGAGGAGCCTTAATTGGGGTGCAAAGAATTCGGTGGAATAGAAGTGGTCGGCCTCAAAATTGAGAACTTTGTCATCCTGGTTAACTTATTCGGGTGTTTTTTTGCTAAATAAAGTTATTCAGTTACGGAAGCAAAAAATTATGTGATGAAAGAGGGTTTATTACAAGGGGCAGGACATTATACAAGTGTTGTAATACGGTGCATTCTATCTATGATTTTAAGAGTAATGCTGGTTTCAAGTTGAAGCAAAATTGCCTTGATCTTTTCATCGAGTCGTGTAAGACATTAACTCATGCCAGCTTGAGGCTTGGTCGCTAAATGTAAGGCTAGCAAATTAACTCCTCAAACTAGTCAAGTTGATGAGATAGATCAAAATGATGATAGTTGCATGCGGGCTGTGGTGAAGTTGGTTAACTTGCATGCTTTGCTCGTTGTCATCTACGTTTCATTGGGCTTTCTTGTTTGAAAAGGTTTGTTTTTGCTCTCTTCTGTATCCAATAGTTTTCAAGTACCTTTTCTACTTTTATTAAAATTTAAAGTACTTTCATAATATTTTTAGATTTTTTAATTACAGGAAAGAGCGCAGGAATTTGTTTCCAAGCACACACTACAGGTAACGTGCGTCTAGTTGTCGAGGTTTACCAACGTCTAAGTATGGAAATGCATTAAGAGGTCTGCGATCAACTTGCGCCCTGCTGAAACTCAATTCATAATTCTGTTGGAACGAAGCAAATTGCAAAGGTTCCTGGAACGAAGCCTTTTTTACAATGTGTTTTTAGGTCTCTTGCTTCCAGTGTGTGTGTCAGTAATCTGAGTTCAATTGTTACTTCAGATGCATAAGTGTTTGAAAGTCGAGAAGCTCATTTGAAGTGTTGTGGAGACATGGACGAAGGGTTTTAAGCAAAACTAACCTCATGCTTTTTCCAACCTCATGATTTTTCCAACCAATCAAGTCGTGAAAGATATATTTTGTTCTAGTTTTAGTCTCTTCCTTCTCACAAAGTCTACTTGGTCTTCCTAGACCTCCTTGGTGAACTGTCATATTCTTTTCCTTCACATTTGTAATTGGAATCATTTTCTCTCCTTCTTAACAGGTCCAAAGGTTACCACGATGAACAGCCACCTAAAAGTACAAACATCCCAGAATTGACTTAGCTATCAAGCATAGATTTTTTGATGGATTTGTAGCAGTGGCTTTCCAATGGAATTAAGATGGAACACTTCTCTATCTCACCACTGGAGCTGATTAAGTGTATTTTGTAGCCTTATCTAAGCCATTGAAATAGGATATCTTGTATTACTTTTAATAAATTATAACCTAATCTCATATATTTATGGTTTGTTAGGGACAACTTAATGATTTGAAGTAGATTTGGAAAAAAATGAACGAAAAATCGACA
>CAIGRL010085305.1:0-14094 GCA_903798325.1 Fraxinus xanthoxyloides
ATGCAAATAGAAACAGTTCTGTTAGAAGAGACAAGACATATATATTCCTTAAAAATGGGTTCTAGCGATTGCAAGATTTGTCCAATCATTTCAGTTTTTGTTTTGTTTCTGTTGTTACTCTTCTGTGTTTGTCCTGTAAATTCACTGGAGTCAGCGAACTTCAATGAAGCTAATCAGAGTTTCCACCCCGACAAAGAGTTACAGAAGTTGAAGATTATCAGAGCCCATCTCATGAAGATCAATAAGCCTCCTGTTAAGACAATTCGAGTATGTTTAGTACGCGTTACTACATTAAAGAACTTTATTTTCATTGACAAGGACTTCAACTTAAGTGCTTAATTGCTTGTGGCTCAAAGAATCTTACTTTTCATTCTTGTGTTTACCAGTTTTTGTCCTTTTTGTGTCTAGTCATTAAGTTTTAATAATTTTAATGAATTGTTTTCCGGTGCAGAGTCCTGATGGTGATCTAATAGATTGTGTATTCTCTCATCAGCAGCCAGCTTTTGATCATCCTTACTTAAAAGGCCAAAAACCAATGGTAAATAAATTACTCGACTAGAGTGGACTGGATTGAACTGTACTCGACAAGATCTAGCTAGTGTACAAAATGTGCCCATTTAAAGCATTTTCTAAATTTTTATGAATTTGTAGGATCCACCAGAAAGGCCACAGGGGCACAGATCGAGAACCGGGAAATTTTTCAAAGAAAATCTTCAGTTATGGAGTTTGTCTGGTGAATCATGTCCAGAAGGAACAGTTCCAATTAGAAGGACATCTGAACAAGACATTTTGAGGTCTAGTTCATTATCAAGATTTGGGAAAAAAATTCCAAAACAACTACGAAGGGACTCTTCGAGCAATGGTCACGAGGTTAGTACTCTATACCGAACAGATATATAAATATTAACCCGTTTAAACTTGTAGACGAGATGGTGAATTTTTGAGTTGCAGCATGCTGTAGGTTATGTAAGTGGAGATGTATATTATGGAGCAAAAGCGAGTATAAATGTGTGGGCACCTCAAGTAGCAAATCAATATGAATTCAGCTTATCACAACTGTGGGTAATTTCCGGTTCATTTGGCGATGATCTCAACACCATTGAAGCGGGTTGGCAGGCATGTTCATAATCTTGATTTGGTCAACTACGTTTGCTATATTAAAATAGTAATTTTTAAGAATTAAGCAGGAAAAAACATATTTGATGGTCATTATAAAGAAAAATGATTTTTGAATAATAATTTTTAGGAAAATGTGTGATAAAAAGTAAGAAAAAATTTATATTTACGTGCAAAATATTTTATTGTATGAATGTATGATTGAACATGAATACAAAAATAAAAAGTTTTGAAACAAAGAGAGTCAAACATGGTCTTATTATTGTACTAAAACGGCATATTTAGTACATTAAGGACGTGTTCGGTATAATTCAAAATCCAACTAAAATTGAAAATATAGTCGTTATTGGGTTCCACTCGTCTAATAAAAGTCAATAATAACGACTAATTTTTCAATTTTAAATTTCATGAGCTCTACAAATTTTCAATTACATATTCCATCAACTTTTATGAAAATCTACTAAAATTCTAATTTCTATCTAAACCAACCATAGGTTTAATTTGTTACATTTTGATAATTGAACTTGCATATTTAATTCAATTTGATCATTCTATCCATAATACTTAGTTGTTGCTTGGTGTATCTAAAAATCAGATTATTTTTTATTATGGTTACACATAGAATGGTTAAATTAAAACCAATCTATAAGTTGAATGACTTACGATAAACTTGTACGATACTTTGTATAATACTGCGTAACAAAGATACCATAAAAAAAATTGGTACAGGTTAGCCCAGAACTGTACGGGGACAACTATCCTAGGTTCTTCACTTACTGGACGGTAAGTTTTATAATTATTGTTGTTCCTACTAATTAATTTTTTGTCATTTCTTTATCCACGCTTGCAAAATAAACATTAACCATCCCAATAAATAATTATAATTATAATTAATTTTGTAGAGTGATGCATATCAAGCCACAGGATGTTACAATTTGCTGTGCTCAGGCTTTGTTCAGACAAACAATGGAATAGCAATTGGGGCAGCAATTTCTCCAACATCCTCGTACAATGGTGGCCAATTTGATATTAGCTTATTAGTATGGAAGGTAAATTAATTAATTTATCATACACAAAATTATTAACAAAATTTGTTATATCGTCGTCGTTATTTACTTTGTTCATCGTAAAACTTTAGAACGTTGATATAACATTTTTCAATATATATCACTACTAATCTTTAGTCTTTTTTACCGTTAACTTTTTTTCCCCGTTAAAGTCACTTTATCTTGAATGGTAGGGTTTAAGCTATCGATTTAAGCCTTCTTTTCTTTTTTATTTTCATTTTTTCTAGCTCTTCGCATCTTTTCTAAACCTTTTATCTGAGGTCCTTGGCATATTATAATTTTCCTTTTAAATATTTTGTGTAGTCAATAGATTAAAGGTCGACTATATCTGAATTGATGTCACTATATTTTAAGTTCTTGTTTGATCGACATTCTTTTAAAACTCATTTTCAACCACGTATTTTTTAATAAAATAATATTTTCTATCACATCAATAACCTTTTTTTTAACATTTTAATCACATATTTCCCATCGAACACACCCTAAATGTTAATGATGCTAGAGTCTTATAGTATTTATTTAAGAAGTTTCTTTCTATAATTAATTATATAAAGCTACAATAAACTTTCATGATGCATTTTGACCACCTACCCACTGCATGTTGGGGCACACTCTTCAGCAAAATGATTAAAATGCATTCATTTTGCTTCTGCTTTTCTACTTCTCAAGATTCTCTTTCTCTTCTTCCAAGCAAGGAAATTGTGGCCCACCATCCACTTTATTATTATTATCATCACACTATTAAATTCTTCAGTGAAAATTGCACTAAAGTGATTTTCAATATATTATTCAAGTAACAAGTTAGTCCCTAACGTTCTTTATAATTGTACAATCAGTCTTCAAAGACAAAAACCTTCCAAAACTTCGTTAGATCGTCATGTGATGAATGAATAAAAACATTTTTTTTTTTACTTCAAATTTATGAATGTTGACCCAACTTGAGTTATAGGGACTAGCTCCATGAAATTGATTTTCGTCATTCGAGATTGATTATGCATGGTGCCAAATTCATCCGGTTCTAATTGATCATACATACTTTTTTTGTAGCACATTATAAGATTGATGCCCGATGTTGCTAGTCGACCGGTATGGTCTAATTTTATTACTGCTTATAAATAGTTGTATGTATTATTTTTCAGGATCCAAGGCATGGAAATTGGTGGCTAGAATTTGGGTCTGGAATTTTAGTGGGCTATTGGCCATCTTTTTTATTTACACACCTTAGAGATCATGCAAGTATGATCCAATTTGGTGGTGAAATTGTCAATAGCAGTCCCACTGGTTTCCACACATCAACACAAATGGGCAGTGGACATTTTGCTGGAGAAGGGTTCGGAAAATCATCGTATTTTCGAAATTTACAAATAGTAGATTGGGATAACAGTTTAGTCCCATTGTCAAATCTTAAAGTTTTGGCTGATCATCCAAATTGCTATGATATACGAGGGGGAGTTAATGGAGTTTGGGGGAATTACTTTTATTATGGAGGACCTGGAAGAAATTCGAGGTGTCCTTGAAGAGAAAGGTACATATAACATGGATGATTTTTTTTAAAAGAAAAAAATTATCTATTTGGGTTAATTCGGGTCATATCTCGTGGTTGTTACTCGATTTTGGATTATTCTTTCCATTTTTTGCTCGATCTTACCAGTGATCCATTAATTTTATCTCCTCCGTGGAGCGATGTAAATTGGAAAAGTGAAAAAGTTTTCTTATGTAAAGATTGTGCTAATATTGGTCCTTAGTATTTTGAAGACTCGTGACCACGCTCATATTTGCCATTGTCATTCGGCTTTCATCAATATTTGCTGATAATTCATATTTGGCTAGTATAATACATCGTTTATTCAAAGGCGTTGAGGTCTTTTTGTTATCTTTCTCATGGTTATTTCCTGAAATTTATTCATGCGTTCACAATCAAGCGTTAGATGGCACTCGCGAACATAGGCCCTCTAAAGCTTGAATCAATAAAAAGTTGTATTAAATGCCACATGAGTTGAGAATCATCTTATGAATGATTTTATCCAACATTTGTTGACACTATTTCAATAATATCCTTGTGGCCTGCTTGGGAGTTCCGACATATCGATTATGAGCATTTTTTATGAGCAGACAGTTATGTGTGGTTTTAAAATAGATCAACCCATGATTGAGAGTTTATTATCCATCAATTCTAAATTTTTTTATTTTTTATTTTTTGAAAAAATAAGATTACATATATGTCCTTTAGTAAAATTTTCAATTTATAAATTTTTGTATGAAATTTTTTACTTATAAGTGATATTTTACTCTTATGTAATTTTTTATATATAAGTAATATTTAATTTAAATTTTTAAATATTTACTTAAATTTTTATGTTAGTATTATCTAGTTACAAATGAACTTTAAAATTATAAGTTTAATTTTGTACTTTAGATCATTTTTACTAATAAGTGAATTTTTTACTTATAAGTAAACTTTTATATTTTATAAGTATTTTGTCTTATTGATAATATTTTACACAAAAATAATTTTTTATATTATAAGCAATATTTTACTTGTAGCTAATTTTTTTGCTTATAAATAATTTGTTTAGTTTGTATATTCTTATTTTTAAGTTAGTATTGAACAAAATATGTTCAATTGAAAATAATTATTTTATAAAAGGTAAAATTAGAAGAAAAATTGAGAAATAGCAAAAAAAACTGTGGATTTGATGGTTGAGAGAATCGATCAAAATTACACTCACTGATTTTGGGTGGTTTAAAATCCATCACAAAAAGACTAACAAGCACTAGTTCTTTTAATCCCTCTGATGTGATCCATGATAAGAGAGCAAGTTCGGGCAAGGATCATTTGATTGTTGAGGGATGACCGATGACTAGGTCGCGAGCGAAACAAGTCAATGAAGCTATGAGATTGCTTGCTTAAACTAGAGTGAACGAAACATTGATAACAAGTAAATGAATAAGTTTTATGGTGGGTTTGAAATAAGAAACAAGATTGATCAACTTGGTGCAAGCAACAGGCAAATGAAGGGTAAAGCTATACAATCGCATAACCTATCTAGACATGCGGTCGCATGCATAGATACCGAGCCAAATTGAGAAAAATTGAAGTAGCCTATACCACCGTAGGAAGTTTCACTATGCAGCCGCATAGAACAATTTCTGAACGCGATTTTTCGAATTTTGCGCAATCTTCTATTTTAGTTAAAACTCTAGTTTTATGGTAATCTTGATATTTAGACTATTAATTCCATTTTCTAGCTAGGTTTTATGAGTTCCTTATAAATAAAATTCATTCTATTCATTGTAAAACACATAACTTTTTAGAAATTATTGCAAGGCATTATTGATTTCTTTTTATTCTTTATCCAATTAATTATGAACTTATCAAGATTATCTTCTTGTGGCATTCGAACAAATCAAGTGGGATTCTTGAGTCATGTTATCACGGGAACAATATATTGTCGGTGATTGTGTTGGTTTCTTGGTTCAATATTTTTGAATCAAGTTTAAACGTTGATTTCTTGGTTTTCTTGGATTGAATTAATCTTGTGTGATTTCGTAGTTGTTATTGCAACGTGGGTTCACACCACTTTGTATGAAAAAGTGTTTTGGAATAGTGATTTTTTAGAGAAACATAATGAAAAGTTTCCGATTTACATGAAAAATTATTTTAAGAGAGAATGTTTAGATCAAAATGAGTTTTGAAAAAATGAGGGGATGTTCTCTTTAACGTTTTCAACTCGTTTTCTATTTTTTATTTTTCAAAATAGTGAAAACACATTTACTTACCTATTTTAAAAAACGAATTTCCAAAAACGAGTTTAAAATTTAAAAAGAAAACAGAAAACGATAAAAATGTCATTTTGGGTGTTTTCAGTTAAAACCAGACCAAAATTTTCAAAACGTGTTTTCAGTTTAACGTCACCCCAACCACCACCAACGCCGCCTGCACCACACCGTCGCAGTTCCAACCACCACCATCGCCGCCTACACCACACCACCATAAAAACCACTACCGTTGTCGTCCCTGCTGCCACAGCATCACCCCAATCACCGTCGTCGCCGCCACCACCACACAACCGCCAGATTCGCCACTGTAGCCACCATCCACCACCGCCACACCACAGCACCCAACCATCGCTACACCTATAAACCACCGCCACATCACGCACACCGCCGCCACAACCACGCACCCAAACACCACCACCACACCACATCACCCAACCATCGCCACACCTAAAAATCACCGCCACAACACGCACACCATCGCAATAGACACGCACGCAAACACCACACGCACAACCACAACCTGCATCACACCACCTTTGCACACCACGCACCCAAAACCACCACACACCACCGCCACAGCCACAACAAACTACAGTCGTACACCATGCATCGATCACAGCCACCTTCACTACTCGTCGAGAGAGAGAGAGAACATATTTTCCAATTTTTTAATTTTTGAAAATAATTTTTTAAAATGACAAAAAGAATACATTTTCAACAATTTGAAAATGGACATTCAAACTACAAAACTCAAAATGAATTCAAAATGCAAAACAAAAAATTGAAATACGAAAAGAACAACCCCTGAATTATTGGAAAACAGGAACCAAATATAAGCAATTTATTTTTCAGTTCATTACTTCCTCACATCAAGTTGACGCGACTTACGAAAAATCTAATAATTATGTCATAGCACGTTCACCTGGAACTAGTAAAAGGAAAACTATAGATAAGTAAATTATAAATGTTTTGAATTGGTGTTTGCAACTCAGCATGGCGAAGCTATAGATTTCATCTATTAATAAATTGTGTGGTTAAAAATTAATTTTAAAGAATGAAACTCAAATATGGGCTAAATTTCAAAATGTTACATAAAATCATGGCGAAAGAGTCACTCTTAGTCACCTATGGAAGATTCCAATGCAAGTTTTAGAAGATTTTGATTAATGATGATGAAATATGTGGATAAAAAATTAATAGAAGTTGTGAGTCTTATAAAATATTTAGTTAAAGTTAATTATTGATATTAACGTCGAATTTTCATCAATTTTTTTAAACTATTCAAACGCTAAATTTGTTTTCATGTGCGCGAGAGGCTATGTGACTCATTCTAATGTCCTATCCTCGTTTGATGTTGAAGCAATGGTGATGTGAGTCAAAAATTTTGAAAATTCTGAGTTCAATATGTTAAATTTAAAAGGGAAAATTAATTTTACGTCTCTTTTAATAATTGTAGGCGTTGGGGACCGGTAGGAGTTGGTACACTATGATGTTGGAAAGAAACGTCCAGCAATGTGGGCCAAAACTTTTAGTCACATTCCCATTCTAATCCCGTGTTTGGCTAAGCTTAAAATAAATATTTTTTTTTGCATGTCAAAGTAGGGAACAAGCAACTTAGCCCCTGCTTGGTACCAATTAAATTTAAATTTTAATATAAGTCAAAATTAACAATAAATTTTAACCACATACTTTATGAGTTTTACAATTTCTCAACCATACATTTCATCAAATTCTATCAAAATTTACTAAAAATCTAACCAAACAATGGCTTAATTTGTTCACTGAATGAAAATAAAAATAAAAATTAAACCATTGAAATATGATGTCTATATAGACTAAATAAAATAAATTTTAGAACCCTTGTTTTATGAATTTTAATTTATTTTTTTTGAAATTACAAATTGATCAAATTTATTTTTAACCCTCAATTTCACTGCCATAAAATAACACTATCATATTCAGGCGAGTTAGAAAATAAAAATTAATTAAAAGTTGCTTTATTAATATTATTATTATGACCAAACATATTCCCAACAAGATATCCGTTTTGGATCGTTCACCAAACCCAGAATTATGTAGAATTATGTATATAAACAAATTTGTGGCGGCGATTAACACTAGGGCACGTGGCTTTGAATTCTAAGCTGTTTTAGAATATGATATGATAAAACACTCTTCAAGAAACCCCGGGGAGATAAATTGAATGAAGCAGCAGTTGCCAACGTACAACTTACAACTTACAACAAAAAAATGCTTTAACTTTTTCTGCTTATTTTGGAGCCCGAAATTTCTAAGGTCCACATTCAGCGTTTCTCATTTCACTTTTGGGGGTTCTTGATTCTGTTCAAAGATTTGATATATTAGTTCATATCGAAAAGCCCCCCTCCCCCCTCCCTTTTCTATATCTTTTTTAAGAACCCATATGTTTAATCAATTTATATAGAATATAAATTTGTGCGTTAGAAAGGAAAAGATGATTAGATGGTGGATATCAGCTCTGCAATTGACTGAACTGTTTGTGAGTTCATTGGTGCATTTGGTGTATGGGTTATACATATTTAGTACAGCTGTGGCTGCTGATTGGTTTTTGAAGCCTAATTTGGTGAAAAGGGTTGATTCAAAAAGGTCAAATAGTGTGGATGATTTGCCTCCGATTGTGTTGGTTCATGGAATCTTTGGTTTTGGTAAAGGAGTATGTATATGATTACATTGCTATGCATTAAACTTGGAAGTTTTAACATTTCTTGTTGGTTTGGTAGAGTAGACTGTACACGAATAGACACTATTAAGGTAGAGCACGAGCGAAAATATTGTTCATCGTACTGTTTTGTCATGTCCAAAGCTACGTACTCAACATGCCGTTTTTGGGAGGACATTTGCAAGATTGAGTTTTTGTTCATGTTTTTCAGAGATTGGGAAGTTTGTCGTATTTTGCGGGTGCAGAGAAGAAAGACGACAAAGTTCTTGTACCTGATTTGGGCTCCTTAACAAGCATATATGACAGGTGAGTGAGTGTTTAAGAATAGTCTCTTTTTCTCTTATAACTTTTTTTAAGGTTCTTAGTTTGATTGTTAAGGTTCCTTTGCAACATTTAATGGGGATTGGGTTTTCAGGGCCAGAGATTTGTTCTATTATTTGAAAGGAGGGCAGGTTGATTATGGAGAAGAACACAGCAAAGCTTGTGGGCACTCCCAATTTGGGAGGACTTATCAAAAAGGTTGGAATTTTGATCTGCGTTTCTTTTTGATACATGTTATTTTGTGGATTAAATAAAATTCCAAACTCAACAGATAGTGCACAAAGTAAAAGCAGAAACGTAGACATAGATATGTCCACTTGCCACTACAAATTTTTTACTATAATCAAGTACAAGTTTTAGAATGGGAGATCTTAGACCTTTCTGTCTTATCTTGCACATACACAAAGGACGGCTCCCTCTTACTCCTTTATACATCATAGGAATCTAGGGAAACCTAATATAAAACGATGAAAGCCCAATATACCCCTATAACTGAAAAAACTCACCATGAGGAACTATACGGTCGAGGGATAAGTAAAAAATATAATTATACTCCACTCAATCCAACGTGTTATATATTATCCTGCTTTTTTTTACTGTTTAAATGTAAACTGCAGGGAATTACCCTGAATGGGATGAAAATCATCCCATTCACTTTGTCGGGCATTCGGCCGGTGCACAGGTTGTTCGGGTTTTGCAGCAAATGCTCGCTGATAAGGTTCGTCTATATATAGTGAACTCGTATAAAATGAGACATAAAACTGTTTCAGCATAAGAAAAACTAAAGATTCAATCTAAACTCAGGCATTTAAGGGGTATGAAAATACTTCAGAGAATTGGGTGTTGAGCATAACTTCATTATCTGGAGCATTCAATGGAACAACACGAACCTATTTAGATGGAATGCAGTAAGTTTTTTTGAAACTTAAATTCAACTTTGTTTATATAAGAAATTCAAATTTGTGGTTTTTGGGTCCAATCAATCTCCCTGTGACATCAATCAGTTTTCTCTGGCGTCAGGTTTGTTAAGTTGGACTGGATAGCATTTGATAGTATGAAATATGAAAAGAAGCTAAAGTTTTGTCCATTTTAGTGTTTGGTCCTGATTTGTCATTGTAACAATGATTTTTTGCAGGCCTGAAGACGGGAGGTCCTTGACTCCCATCAGTCTGTTGCAGCTGTGTCGGTTAGGAGTAACAATCTACGACTGGTTTGACATTCCATGGCTGAAGGCCTATTATAATTTCGGATTTGATCACTTCAACATGTCTAGGAAAAAAGTTGGCATTCGGGGTCTTGTCAATGGTCTCTTGAGGAACAATGGTCCATTTGCAACTGGAGATTGGATACTTCCGGATCTTACAATCACCGGTTCCATCAGATTGAACAGTCGTATTCGTACATTTCCTAATACGTATTACTTCAGCTATGCCACCAAGCGTACACGAAAAATCATGGGTATTACTGTTCCCTCTGGCATTTGGGGGATACACCCGTTGCTTTTCATCAGAGTCCTGCAAATGAGCCAATGGCAACATCCACCAGATGTCACTCCACCTTACAAAGGATACAGGTGAATTGTGACCTAAACAGATTGTATCAACTTGGAAAATGAATAGATTTGCATAGGTTATACGTTTTGTTACCACTTTGTGGAAAATAGTTAGGATGAATATGTTAGATACCCGTTGCTTGATGGTGAAATATTATCCATTTTTTGTCTGATAAAGGGATAAAATTGTAAAATTCTTTTGTTGGTGTCCATATGTCTAAATCGTGGAGTAAATGAGAATTTAGCTTCTAAGTTCTAAATGCAGTCTTTTGTTAGCGATCATTTTCACTAATCGACCAAGGGATGGTAATTCAACTCATTAACATCTAGATTATGATTGTCTTTCATTGGCATTCTTAACATTTAACATCAATTAGTCCCCAAAATTAATTTTTGAAACTCGAAATGAAAAGAAAGAAGTGATATTGCATAAATGTTTGCAGTACTGCATAGATCTTTGCTAAAACGATTCTAAAATGTCTGTTCGAATTTTCACCTTTCAGGTATTATTAGTTTCTCAACTTGTTGTATCTCATACATATGCAGGGATGAAGATTGGTGGGACAATGACGGAGCCCTCAACACCATATCTATGACACACCCTCGTTTCCCAGTTGAACATCCAAGTCGTTATGTTGTCAAAGATTCCGAGTGCCAACCTTTCCAACCAGGCATCTGGTTTGTTTACCTTATTCCGGCTATTTGTTTGTCGCAAATATTGATTTTACTTCTATTTTTGAATTGCATGAAATTTGATTATAGTTTGAATCTTTTCAAATACATGAACTAGAAGATTCAATCAAACCCCATGCTTCTCGCGTTTTTTCTCCTTTATCTACGTACAAGGGTTCAAAAAAGCTTTACATTACCAATCCCCATGTCTAGGATGTGTAGTACTTGTATTTGCACGTCTTCAACAATTTCCCTACATGTGTTAGAAAATCGCTTGTATATGGGGCTGTTTTGGCATTTTTTGAGTGAAACGTCCTTTCATTTTTGAAATTCATAGCAGATTCAATGTTTTCCTCTGTGAGAACATTGAAATCAATATTTACTTGCCAAAAATGATGCTGAATGAGAAGTTGGAGTTCAAATTGTACCCAATTGGAAGAGGAATAGGCTGTAAATGCCATGACAATGGGTAAAGTTATTCTCCATTCATGAGCTTATAATCGAGCTCGATTTTTTTCTATGTTCCACACGAAATTCCCTTTCTGACTGCATATAATTTTTACAGTTTTCTATCTAGCCAAATTTTTTTCCAGTTTGTCATTCTTGCTGAACTTGGTTGTCTCCTCTGTTCCATATACGAAATTCCCTTTTCTATTTGCATATAATTGTTACAGTTTTCTGTCTGGCCAAAATTTTTCGAGTTTCTATCAGTTTTGGCGATTGTGTGTTCAAGTTTAGTTCAATACACTGGTGTAGATATTCATTGCTCAGTTTCTACATGTTTCTCCATTGTATCCTAAAAGACATACTCAACAAAACCTCAAGCACTTACGTTGAGGGACGAATCTGTTTTAAGAACAGGATAATACGTAGGCGTCGATTTTCTAGTTTCTCCCTTCAATGATTCAAATTGATTTATTCCCATTGCAGTACATTTTCATTTTGTTCTAACTATTGAATGTATTTTATATTATGTTTTTTAACTAACAATATGATCATCAGAGTCCCCCACAAGCAATAACCCTCTCGTGTCCATCTTCTCTCAACCAAGAGGATTACACTCTATTGAAGTCTTCGTAATCTCCACAGTAGCAGTGTCAGATTACCATTTAGTCTCCCACTAGTGCAATTAAGTGGAGCCCACTATTGGATCTTCCGCACATGGTGGATTCATGTTGTGCAACCACGTGGCTCTAACATTACTTATAGAGACTAGGGTTCGATCTCAAAATGTTAACCTAATATAATGAGGCGTAGTAGTCAAATCCCATAAGAATTCGCATGTCTTCAATGGATATTGATTATAAGTATTCCATGTTTTAACCAAATTGTTTGGTTTGATGCAGGTATTACAAGATCGTTGAAGGCGATCACATTCTTTTCATTATAAACCGGGAAAGGGCAGGAGTTCAATTCGACTTGATGTACGACAGCATTTTCGAGCGCTGTAGGAAACATGCATTTAGAAAGACTCCAACATTACCAAATCAAGTGAACCAATAGTCTGGAACTGTATCCGTTTCTTTGCATCTCAATTTGAAGTTGAATTTGAATGTGAACGCATTGTAAGCAATGCCATATTTGTTCCAAATACATTAACTCAAAAGGAATACATATATCATTTTCTAAACATTTGATGAACTATAAATGACGTAGATTTTTTGTAAAAAGATAAAAAGAAAAATGAAAAAAGGAAAAGAAAACGAAGCAAATGAATTTCGTGCCATCAAATATTACAAATCTCAAGTTTGAAATAGACAAAAATGGCGCAGAACACCATGATTTGCTCTAGAATCCATCTATTCAAACCGGGGTGGCTGGTCTCGAATGAACATGTCAGTTAATACGAGTCGTTGAATCATTCTAGCCATACAAGCATGCCGGGGACGAAAAATCAATACATAGATGTGACCTTTTACATAAGCCTGAGCTCATATTCACCTGCCATTGTAATATATCTCACCCATGGTAGAGCCATATAGCCACTTTTTTCGATGATCTTCAGGTAACGAACCTACAAAAAATGAATTTTCAAGAATTACAATGAAGGGATTATCCAACGACAACGGCCTTTGAGAAACTAGCTATAGCTGCAGTGAGGTGGAGTAAAGCGAACTTATCAGTACAGTCTTGTGCAAGTTATCGTGATGGCTCACAGGCTCACCTGTATTCCAGAAACAGTAAAATATGGTATCTCGAACTTCAAACGTATAGGAGCTTTTTTCTCTGGAGCTGATTCCTCAGATACTATGCTGGGGAGACTAAACTCAGCTCTCAACATATATTCCTGAAAAATAAATGAAGCAAAAAAGGGTATCAAGATTTTAGAACTTTTCAATTTAAGTACAATTCGACACCAGACAATAAGTGGAACTAGAGTGAGAGTTGAACGCAATCTTACCTTACCACCTGGAAAAGATTTTATTTTCCAAATCAATGCATCATTTTCAGGTGCATAAGAAGCAGACCCCATTGAGGTCCGAATATTAGGATTGGTAGCATCCGATGGCACAGGCAACTCAATTTCGACATTAGTTGCGGTACTGAAATTTCAATGTTGCGCAAAAATTCACAAAATGATAGGCAGTAGCACAGAAAATAAAGATGAGAGTTGAAACATTGTAACATACCTGCGCTCCTTGAACTGGCTTCTGGCTTTTACCATAATTTCTATGCGGCTCCTAGAATGTCTTTCAATCTGAGCTTCGACCCATATCAGAGGCTTTACCTGAGAGAGAGAAACACCTCTTGGCCAAGACTCCAACATATTTGCAAAGAGAGCTATTGAGAAAGGCCTAAAAAGTTACCCGGGGGGGGGGGGGGGGGGGGGGGGGGGGGGGGGGGGGGGGGGGGGGGGGGGGGGGGGGGGGGGGGGGGGGGGGGGGGGG
>CAIGRL010085322.1:0-13753 GCA_903798325.1 Fraxinus xanthoxyloides
TTTTTTTTTGCTATGGGTTTACACCGAATGCGGACTTTTTTTTTAACATAGCAAAAAGGGGAAAAAAACAATCTTAAAGCACTCCTTAAATAAATAAATAAATAAATAAATAGTCCGCTATGTACGGACATATCGTGTCAAACGAAAAATCATCTTAAAGCCTGCTTAAAAAATAAAAATAGTCCACCCTACGCGGATAGATCGTCTCTGTATCCGGGCAGTGCAAACACGAATGGACACGGTGTTCGTGACGGGGACTTTTTTTTAACAGTTCCAATAATTAAGATGATTTTTTTTATTTTTTTCTTTTTCTTTTGTTTTTTTTGGCTATGGGTTTACGCAGACACGAACGAACACCGTCTCCAGGAGTGCGGACTTTTTTTCAATTCCTTATTGACAAAGATATCGAAAGATGGGAAAATATTATTTATAGGTGGGTCTAGATGTTTTAGGGTGGAAATTGGTTTCCAAAGAAAAGAAAAATGTGGCATAACTTAATTGCATATTTGCAAGTGGACAACTAGCTGGGATTTGCTAGGAACTTAAGCCACCTGGAGTTGTAAAAATTCAACCGAAAGGGGAAGATCCTAACATTTAGATGAAAGAGTAGCTGATACTATATTTTCTGATGAATTTTTTTAAATGTATTACGATAGTGCTCTTGCTCATTAGCAAAACTGAATTTAGTTTGTGAGGACAAGGTTCCTTGAGATGTGTTCTGCTTATGAGATGAAGTTTTAGAAATGGAAAAGAAGTTACACAATTAGTTTATTTAGTTTGGAGATATGAAATATGAAGTTTCTGTTGAACTTATCCTATGTTTTGACTGTTCCAACTTATATAAGCGCAAGTAAACCTTTTAACCTAATGTTGAATTGGATTTGATTGGTGAAGTTGTATTTTTTGGGCCTTGAGTACACAGTTAGCATCATAAGCTCACCAAAATTACGTTGGAAGCCCATTCAATGTGCCAATGCACTATCTCACTCTGTAAGCATGTCTCTGGCTATATGGATTTCTAACTTAATTGCATTACTATGCAAGGGTTTATGACCATCCATGTCAAAGAAGAACTTGGATTCCTTGTCGAATCTAAAACCAATAGAAGAGGTCTATTCTTTCTAGGCTTCTTACTAAATAGTCTGAATAAAGGAAACTGCAATATTTAAGATTTTGCAAGTAAAAGTAAACAAAATTAACTGAATCCTGTTAAAGAATTATGTGATGAGAGTTGGTCCATAATCTTAACTTGTCGATTGTGTTCAGGAACTCTCCTTCCTAAAACTCTTCATGAAAGTGGACATGGTTTTATGGGTAAGTTTAGAACTGTGCTGAGCTGGACGATTTGTTCATCTGGATTGCTCACTTTCCAAAGTTTAGAATTTTGGCTGTAAAAAATTAATACAAATAGGGGACATGACATGTCAACTTTACCTCCTGAAGTACGAAGGAGGAGAGAGAATGATGCAATATTAAAAAGAATGTTATTTGTTTAACTTCCAATTTTTGTTCGTATTTTAGGAATGTTATAATTAGGTTTAATTTAGTTGTTTTTATTGGATATTCTCCTTCTCAAAAGGGTTCTTTTTGCGCTGTAATAGAGGAGCCTTTAAATGAATAAAAATGGTATATTTCTTCTCCAATTTCTATCTTCCCCTCACCCACTTCTTCTTAAATTTCTCCCTTCTTTCTTCTCTTCTCTCACATTTCCCATTCTCCTATAATTCTCCTGATAGCATTCAGTATCAGAGAATTTTGTAGAAAATCTAAACATGTGAGTACTACTCCCATTACATAACATCATTATAGGAAATATAAATTTGGAAGTACTACATCCACAGAAAAGATTAATCTATTTTATTAGAGAATTGGACTGGTTCAAGAGGACTTATCACAAGAAATACCACAACAAGAGAAATATGACACACATGAAGTAAAACCCCTTTACAACAACCTATATATGCAATCTAGAAAATACAACATATGTTGTTTGGACTCGGGTACGGTATCAGGTCTTGGTACGTATTTAAGTGTCGTATCTTTTATTTTCTAAAATATAGAATACAGAGATATGACTAAAAAGAGTTCAAATTTCACGTCTTTTAAATTTCAATTTTTTTATTAATTCAAGATATCATTTTGAATATGCCAAAATCAATTATTCACAAAGAAGAAAATGCACATTGAATAGGGCATTAAGATGAATAAAATAGAGTTATGGGGTTTAGTTTCGATTATATGATTACTAATTGTTATATAAAATAATAAAAAGGGGAATTTGATTGCAATTTGGTCTTAGTGGAGCACTAAGTAGCATTATATGAAATTCATTTTCATTTTTATACAAACAAAACCCTAACCAATACAAAGAGAGAAATAAATGGAAAGAAAAAATAAAGAAAAAGAAAGGAAACCTAGCGCCGCCACCTTTCTCCACCCTCTTGACGGCAACTCCAGATTTATAGATAGCAAAAAGAGGAAAGAAGAAAGGGGAAGAAAAGAAAAAAGAAGAAGCAAAAACGACAAAGTGTTCGGTTAAAATTTGGAGGATCCGAAAAATATCTCATACTCATATCCATGTTCGTAAGCGCGGAGACACGGCTATAGCAAAGCCTAGGTCTCCGCATGCGTGGAGACTATCCGTGCTGCGCGGAGACTATCCGCGCTACGCGGACTTTGAGTCCGCGCTAACATGGATTTGTGTAGTAGAGAGATCTCTCCGTGCAGTGCGGAGTTCTTTTTTTTTTTTCTTCACTCGACACATTAAAACAGCATATGCTTCATTTTTTCCACCGACCAATATTGTAGCTTTGAAAATTGAATCGATGTCGTTTTTATCTCTGAAAATGGGCCAACATATCCATTGGAATGTTGGAATGAATAAGTGCATCTGTTGAAGAAAAATCGTTAACTTCCAGACACAATTTTCAACACATGCATGGAAATCAATTTCCCTTTCAGGGACATTTCCCCTGACTCCCACGACCTGACCGAGCATGTTGATCTCCATTTCGAAGCGGCAAATCATGTGCATAAAAACAATAAATAAATTATGAAAAAAATTATTAATTTTTGGTACTTCATTTGCACTCGAGCTATCTCTCTCTCTCACACATACAAATAAAGTTAATATTTTCGTTGATTAACATTTCATTTGGGTTTCAATGCTTAACAAATATTGAGTTTTTGACCACTTTAGGTCTTTGTTTATTTATTTACTTTTCTTGGAGAAAAAGAGAAACAAAAATTAAATTCAAAACTCGCTCAAACATAAAACAGTGTTGCATAGCTTCAATTAATGAATATTTACAGGTTTCAATGCTTATCAAAATTGTGTTTACTCCCACGATCTTTATAATTACATTATTTAATCTCATAAGGAATACCAAATCTACACTCAATTAATATATTAATGGAGTGCCTAATGCCTTGATCATTATTTTCCCTAATGCCTTGATCATTATTTTCTTCTTGGCTGCACACGGCGGGGTCTAATAATTCTAGAAAACACGTGGTTCTTACGATAGCATTTTGACTTTGTAAAATATACAGTGGATGGGATTGTGTCTATTAACATAATTGGTAGTGAGTATTTTTAGTCGAAATTCGAAAGTTAAAGCAAGGACAAGTTCCACAGCATTTAACGAAGTAAAATCTAAACCATAAGTTCAATTGTAGGGAAAATATATATGAGATATTTGTTTGCGATTATATTCTATATTATTGTCCTCCTTTTTGTGATAAATACGCCTTTATTTTTATTATTTTTATATAAAAGTGAGTGAGTAATTATTAAAATCGAATTTGCATTTAACGTCAATCACATTGAAATAATTTATTTTTTTATATTTTTTTCTAATACCATATTAAATTATTTAAGGCTGTCAATAATTTGAATAATAAAATATAAAGTTTTATAGATTCTTCGCAGGTACGATTCTAATGAATGCATCAATTAGTCAAGCCATTCATTCAATTTGAAAAACGACATTTTGAAAATGAAACTCCATTTTATTTTTTTTTAATTCTAAGAGCATGTATTTTTCATAGTGCAAACTAATTAATTTACTACAAATTTAGAGACAGCTTCCTCTAAAATTGGGTTTATATCTTTTCGGAGCAGCTTAAGTTGAAAGGAAGGGTTATGCGTGGGATGGACCAACCAAAAAGTGAGGAAAGAAAGAGATGCGAAATTCACTTAAAACATATTTATTTGTCTCCTTCTAGGCTTTGTTTGTTTAATTTACTTTACCCACTTGGGCAACACAACTACTAGCAATAGAGATATGTACCACAAGTAGAGACTTTGCAAAAGTAAATTGGTAGTAAATGATCTTATTCTAGGGACGAGCAGTTCCATATTCGATGTAGTTTTTTGAGACTCACTAAACTAGAAAGATTGTAACTACACGGCGCTCTACCTATCAATGACTTCCAATTAATGAACTCCTAGAGCACGTCGCTTTAAGTTCATGTCCCATGTGTGACATTAGTCAAAATATCACTTTTCAGAGTCATATCAATCTAGATAGGTTATTATTATTATTTTTTGTCCGAAATACTTTTCTTATGCAAAATGACAATCTATAAAAATAGTGTTTCTCATCCATTCATATAGCTTTCTTTTGTGGTTTGTTAAACAATTATAAACTAAATAAAGAGGCTAAAGTATTGCATGCGCGACCAAGTTAAGCTAAAAGAGAGTTGGAAAGCAAATAGGGGCCATCAAGAAGTTTCCATCGTTCATTGGAAAGCAAATAGGGGCTCCGTTCGCACTTCCACATAATGGAAAAGTCTTTGAGTGCGTGGGGCTGGAGACTGAAACTTCTAAACTGCTAGCCTTTTTGTTTTGAAATCTAAGGCCATGTTATCTTTATTGTTTTCAAACCGTTTTCTATTTTCGATTTTCCAAAACAGTGAAAACACAAAACTCAAAATGAATTCAAAACTAAAGACGTAAAACTGAAACACGAAGAGAACGGCCCCTACGATTTTTTGAAAACTCTGGAAAACAAGTTGACAATTCAATCAAAAATTTCAAATTTTTCTATTTTCTTCTATTAAAAAGACTAGGGACAAAATATTTACAAAAAAACCTATAATTAAGAATTGTAAGTAGTTATGTGCTTTGTTGCAATATTAATTAAAAAATTAATTTATTACGAGTTTCAACTAAAAATAAACTTGATTGCTGGATTTAACTTATCTAAAAAATTAAGAGTAGTGATTAGAGTTTAAGATAAGTACGTTTTCTTTAAATCTAATTCTTAATTGATAAAATAAATTAAATGCTATATACAGCGTATTTATCTTTTTATTGAAATACATATATTGGGTATACTGCTGTAGTGTTGAGCATTTCAACATAGTGAAAGGGGTATAAACAGAATATTCAAGACAATGGATGACTTGTGAAACGGAATCTACTTTTAGGCTATTCATAAAGGCCACTTTTCTTATTCTGTTTATAAGCATTTACTAATCATAAGTTGAAAATTCAAATTTTTGTAATATAAGTTAAAATATAATATTCAATTAGAAAAAAATTGCTGTCAATGATATGCTTTAGTTTTAAGTGGGGTAATTAGCACCACCTTATAAGGTTATTGTGGAAAATGTTCTTACCTTTTATTTTTTGGCATTTTCACTCTTATTTTCACCTTTCGTTGCTCAAAAAGTCATTTTCATCTATTTTTCCAATTAAAAATTATGAAATGACGAATATACCATTCTCTTTAAATAAAACAAAAGGAAAAAGAAAAAAATTAATTCCAATCATATATATATATATATATAAATATATTTCATTTTCACCCTTAATTATATATTTAATTGCGCAAACCATCATTTCTATCCAATTTCTCAATAAAAATATATGAAATAACAAATATATCATCCTATTTAAATAAAAAAAACTAACGAATTGATTGCAATGTAGTCTCTTTTTTTAAAAAAATTGCAAACGAGTTTCTAATAAATTATTAAAAATTATTTTTTTATATAAAAAAAGTGTAAACCGGTCCCAATTAAATTTATTTAAAAATAAAAAATAAAAATTGTAAACGAGTCCCAAATAAATCATTAAAAAATTAGAAATTAAAAAAATATTTTTTTTATTTAAATGAGAGGGTATATTCATTATTTCACAGTTCTTTATTGAGGAATTGGATGAAAATGATGGTTTGTATAATCGAATGTTTAATTAAGGGTGAAAATACTAAAGAAAAATGCAAGGTAAAGACTTTTTTTTGCAATAACGGTGAAAGATAGGGACAATATGTATTAATTACCATTTTAATAATTTTTTTGAAATTCATTTGCAATTTTTAAGAAAATTGGGAGTATGATTGCAATTAGTTGTTTTTTATGATTGCAATTAGTTGTTTTTTCTTTTTGTTTTATTTAAAGAGAATGATATATTCGTCATTTCACAATTTTTAATTGAGAAAATAGATGGAAAATGACTTTCGCCACAGTGAAAAGTGGAAATAAAATGAAAAATGCCAAAAAATGAAAGATATTGACGCTTTTCCACAATAGCAATAAAATGTGGAGAGATTATGTGCTATTACCCTTTTAAGTGATGATCAATCATTTTTTTCTATACAAATAATATCCTTTTTACCATGTGCAGATGTCTGTGTAAGTGTTTCTATTTGGGTATTCATGAATACCATATGTATTTCATTTTTGCATTTCAATGTAATAAAAGATCATCGATATTTTATTGTTGTTGTATACCCGTAAAAACCAAATAACGAGCGCACATTACGTGTTATTTATTGTATGAGTCTTGTTTTGATCGAAACCTACCCTCAACCCACTCTATGACTTGATATTCATCACTTCCAAATATCAAGTAATTCAGAATATATATTCGTATTTATTTCATATCATAAAAGCACTTTGATACATTGCAAATGATAAGATATTAAAGTTGTAATTTTTTTCAAATCAACATCATATCAGAGGAGTGTGGTCAGGCTACTTTGCTTGTCGATAGAGACACACTTGACCAGCATTCTCCAAATGCAAAGCACCAAGGATTAAGTTAAAATTCTATTAATATGATTAAAAGAAGTAATGCGTAGCGATGCGTGGAGGTCATACTATTGGCTATGCGAGATTAGGCAAGGCATATACATAAAAAAATGTAAAAATACTTTTTCTTATTTTAATATTATTTTAATTTTTAATCAATTAAAAATAATACTTACTAAACATTTAAAACAAATTTATAGTAACTTTATAGATTTTTTTAAAGTTTCCAACAAAAATATAAGTTTCAGATTTAAATACAAAATAGTAAGTAAATAGCATAGGAACTTAAATCTTATATAATCCTTTATCAGACTCCAATTCAATAACTTTTTCTTCATCTAATCCGTCATCCGTATCTTCTGATACAAAATCCTCTTCGTCGGGCTCCCTCATTTCATTCTTAGCATTTAATAATTTTTAACTTCAAAGAATTGTAAATAAAAAATAAAAAAATAATGATAAGTGTTATTGACGCCAAGCCACTTGGCTTAACATCATATCACGTAAAGGCGAGCTTAGACGTTGTCTAGGCGCGCTTTTTAGAACACTGAATATGATTTACGAATCTAAGACTTGATTCAACTCGATGATTGATGTCTAATAATAATGATAATTGACATGAATAATTATGGTAGATAATAATAATAATAATAATAATAATAAAGCAATACATATCATGGATGTTTATATTGCTATTCAGGTTATAAATACGATCTGAAATGCTAACAACTCCGCATAAACTTCACCACCAAAAATCTTTATGTCAGTTACATTGACCTCTAAGAAACCAAGTTGCATAGAACTTTCCCTTAATTAATTAATTAATTAGGTGATATTTTATATTTTCTTATCTGATATTGTAGTCAACTCTTAACTTTTTTATTATTGCCAGGATTTCATATATATTTCACATTAAGGCGAGCCTACAATGTTGAAAAAGATAAAGTTCATATTCGATCAACATCATAAGATAATATCTATAGTGTATGCAATTGTGTGTTGAAGGTTGACTTAAGCACATAGCAAAATGGATTACAGCACATAGGCTTTCCCAATCATCTACTATATAATGCATGAAAATCTAACGAGAACCCATAAGCAAAACAATTAGAATTATAATTAAGAAATACTTGTAAACTTCTTCGTGTTCTTGGATTAATCATGGTTATGATTATTTCTTCTTCAGCAATGCAAAATGCTTTCGCAATTCGATCGATTCTATTTGTGCTTGTTTTTGGATTCTCCTCGGCACAATTGTCTTCTAACTTCTATTCGAGTTCATGTCCTAATCTCCTTTCGACTATCAAAACTGCAGTTAACTCTGCAGTATCAAAAGAAGCCCGCATGGGGGCGTCGTTGCTTCGTCTTCATTTCCACGATTGCTTTGTCAATGCAAGTTTCAGACCCTTAGCGTCTTTCTCCTTTTAATTTCTTTTTCATTGATTATGCCTAAATGATTAAACTCTCGTGTTTATATATATTTAAATTTAGTGTTCAACAGTGGTAAGGGAATTTACATGCAGGATTTGTGTACTTTTCATGTGAAACTCTTTCCTATAATATAATGTTATAACACTCGAAAAAGTTTCCCAAGAAATAAAGAAAATGGGTACAACGTTGTTTCGAGGTTAAACGTCGAATATATATGTTTCTTGGTTACATACAATTGCTTATTTTCTAACTTTTCTTTCTTGCATGAATTTGTATAATAAAGAATGCAGAAAAGAGTAATCTCTGAGTACGAAGTTAATTAAAACAAAAGAGAAGAACTTTGAATATTTTACAATCTGTCATTGATAGTTATTGAATAAGATGTATATTAATTAATAATTACAAATGGATGAACAGGGATGCGACGCATCAGTATTATTGGATGACACGGCCAACTTCACCGGAGAACAGACCGCCGGGCCGAATGCTAATTCATTGAGAGGAATGGATGTGATCGACACCATTAAATCTCAAGTAGAGAAAGCGTGTCCAGCCACTGTTTCTTGTGCTGATATTTTGGCTGTTGCTGCTCGGGATTCTGTCGTCGCTGTAAGTACACTAATCTTTCTGTCTTTCCTTTTTATATGAATAATGTTACTTGTAGTTACTCACTGCTACAATCACCTTATATGTTACATACACATAGCAAGTAGTTATGTGATTTATGAGTGAATAAAAAACTAACCACATTAATGCATTAAATAACCACCTATCACACATATGACATATAGGACGACTATCATAGTGAGCAACTACAAATATTAAAGATCTGACACGTGTACATTTATATTAATCCCAAATTTTGACTGATTTTTTAGTTGGGAGGCCCTAGTTGGTCAGTTGTACTTGGAAGAAGGGACTCAACCTCTGCAAGTTTGAGTGCTGCTAACAACAACATCCCAGCTCCAACTTTGAATCTTAATGGCCTTATTTCTGCCTTCTCTAACAAAGGATTCACAGCCAAGGAAATGGTAGCCCTTTCAGGTATATCATATACATATATTTAACATTCTAACTACGGCTAGTTATATTCAGTCTTCGGTGATCATTTGCACCATTTATTTTTATTCAGGTTCTCATACGATAGGCCAAGCAAGATGCACAACTTTCCGAACCAGACTATACAATGAAGCCAACATAAATGCCTCATTTGCAACATCACTGAAAGCAAACTGCCCCAACAGCGGTGGCGACAACAATCTTTCCCCGCTCGACACCCTCACTCCGACGTCATTCGATAACAATTACTTCAAGAATTTGCTAAGCCAAAAGGGACTTTTGCATTCTGATCAGCAGCTATTCAGTGGTGGCTCCACCGATTCTCAAGTGAATGCTTATAGCTCAAACTCTGCTTCCTTTTTCAATGATTTTGCAAGTGCTATGGTGAAAATGGGAAATCTTAGCCCCCTTACTGGCACCAATGGGCAAATCAGGCTCAACTGTGGAAAAACCAATTAGAAGTCTACAAGTTCATTTTTAATTATAAGTTAAAAACAAAGATAGTAGTGCTATATTTGGATTTGAAATGTAATTGATTTTGTACGTAGTTGTGCTACGAGTTCATCACAAAAATAATTTGTACCTTGAAGTTTCACTTCAATTGTATTTTACTATAAATTTCAAGAAAAAATAATATTTTTTCTTTATGTTGATCTGCTTTCTCGTGTCGTTATCCTCGACATTAATAATTAATCTAATATTTTTCCATGAAAAAGAGAGATTGTATTTGCTTGAAATAAAGTCAAGATTTACCTATTATCAAATAATTTCTCAGTTTAAATCATTAAAGAAAAAAAAAATATTGTCGACCACTCGATGTAAAAGTTTTCATCAAAATCTAAAAAAAAAATATCGTCAACCACTCGATGTAAAAATTTTCATCAAAATCTAACAAGTGGACAATTCATTTAAATGAGTAATGCTATTCGTAGTGTTGTAATTATGCCATTTTTTTTTAGTGAATCGATGGTTTAACCATGCAACCGCATAAATATTACAACTTGAAAACGCAAGATCATGCTCACCCTTAGTAGAGCAACCAAGGGCTGAACCATGCAACCACAAGCTATAGGGCCTGTTTCAACCTCTTTTTCTGTATAAAATGTATTTTGGAATAGTAGATTGATGTAAATGTATGATTAAAAAATAATAAAAAGTTTTGAATCTGCGTATAATATTATTTTATAGAAAAATGCGTGATTTACAAAAAGAAAGAGAATAATGTATTTTGAAAAAAAAGGGGAATCAAACAACGATATAAAGATATGTGATCATATATACAACTGTGCACATCGTGGGTTTTAAAATCTTAACATCCCTCTACTTGAGTACCCTCATTTTACAATGAAAATTCTCTCTCTCCCCCCTCCCACATAAAAACATTCAATCAAAAGTTACACATGTTTGCACTCAAATTCAATAACTCAACACCAAATAGAGTGCATCAAAAGAGAAAATTTAAATCTTCCAACATAATTCCAAATTATCTAAAATCAAAAGAGATAAAATTCCGCCAAAAAGAAAAGCCTATTGGCTATATTCTCAATTATAATGGGATTTTAAGCACGGCCGAATATACCCGTACTTTTGTTCTTTATTTCCGAAAGTCAAGCATAATCCTTCCAAAGTTTTTATTTTTTATTTTTATTAAAAATATGTCACATGTATGGTTTAATTAAAAAAAGACGACACACTATTACATCTTAGTTTAATTTACTTGACATGTTGTAATGATATAATAAAGTTGCTTATTATTCAATCCTCGTGTAATAATTCAAACAAGAGTAATAATTTTATTTTAAAGAATAATCAAGATTAGCAGGTATCCACCATTTATCAAATTTAAATATTGTAAGAAAGAGTATCACCCAATGAAATATAATTACTTAAATCCCAAGGGGCCTTAACTACACGATTTCAGTACGAATGCCATCTATACAAGAAAAAAGACTTTTTATTGTTTCTTCATAATTTTTTACATTTTTTTCTCTTTCTTATAAAGAATTATTAGTTTGTTATTCTCATAATTAAGTTAGAATAAGTGATTGTTGATTAGTATTAGTACAACGATTGTGCTATATGTATATCACAACTTATAGAATTGTTTACCAACACATAATGTTGTCAAATATAATTTAATCTTCATCAATCCAATTACTTTTTGAGTACTTCTGTGTTTTTAAGGCTTGGCCAAACATGCACCTAATCAACCAACTCATACCTTCGTTTCATTTTGATATCGAACAGCTTTTACTCAATTTTCATTCTGGTTGTGAAAAACATATTAGGTTGATATGTTGTTCGTCTGATATGATCATAGGTGTAGCCGTGTAGGCACCGACGTTGTTATTCTCATTTTGATTATAACTGCTCAGGGAGAAAATGTCATGACGTTGTTCTTTGTTTGTGGCAACCCAAACTGTGGCCACCTTTTGAGAGATTGAATTTACATACTTCAACCATGGGAATTATAGACCTGGAACATTAACCAAAACATCGACTAGAAATTGTCACTATCGACTACTTTTCTATCTTCATTTTTACGTTATAGTGAAGCTTCAGTTTACTTTTTACGAGTATACGTTGCAAAAAAGAAAAAGAAAAATTTAGCTCTACTATCCATGGTAATTGTAATAATCGGTAATCAATTTTCTTTTTCTAAAAATTATTTACTGTACTAATTATTAAATTGAAAATTTAACAGTCTCACATATTTTTATAGATTTTCAATCAGTCTTGTCCAATTTAATTTAAGTATCAGTAATTATATACTTAAAAGTCTAAATGAACAATATCATGTATAACATCAAAAAAAGTCATCTGCATCTAGTTCTTTTATGCTAACTCCATGAAAGATAAATAATTATCTTAGTCCTATTTGAATAGCAGATCATCTGTTGATAGTCTTACACCTCGTCATCGAGGCTACAATGAAAGTGTCACATCGCATTCCACATAAAAAAGAAAGTCAACAGAAACCTAATTGATCAAAAGCAAAGTAGTTAAATAAAGGCTCAAACCCCTGTGCACAAATATTGCCTAAATGGCTGATTCTCCTTTGTTGAATCATTTTTATTCAAACTGAATCTGTCTCTTACAATATTTGTAGACAATTTTTAGAAATGATTGATGTAACGTTTATAATTAAGAATGTCAGATGTGTCGCTTAATGTATACGGTGGTTGACTCGTTGTCAATGTATTTATTGTATGATAGACGTAGTCATGTGAGGCTTCAGTCAAGGATATGAGATCATGTGGTTCTGATTCAACGAATACCACGTCGACTATAACACTATAAGTAGGTGGTCTTCATAAATTGGAAGGGGCTTTTTGATGGTCTTTTAGAACATTGATTCTAATATACAAGAAAAAACTCAAGACAAATACTCTCAAGAAACCTTTTTGCTTGTTTTATATTTGTTAGTTTGATCTTAGGTTATTTACGCTTTTTCGGTGATTGTTTGTGTTGACACCGACTTCTGAGGTCACTTAGTTCGGATTGACGTACCCAGTAAGGGGATAATGACGTGAGCTCGGATGCGTGAACTCAGCTCGGATGCGTGAGTAACTTACTCAAGAAGCATGTGTAGTTTTTCAAGACAAAAGGAATATAATGATTAAGGATCACTGACGAGATATATGGATTACCAATTATAGAGGCACACTTGAAAAGGTCTCACGTCAGCGCCTACATAATCATTCAATTAAAAATGATAGCTTCCACTATTAAAGTCACGCATTAATTGTTGAGGCCTACCAGCCATTAATGCTCAAAAGAAATCTGACGGAATCCAGCTCGACAACCAATCTTATTGCACCAGCCACTGTACTTCTTCACCTCGAAATTACAGTGAAGAGATAGGGGAGGCAGCATGCATGTAGATATTCCCTTATAAAAGGAGAATTAAAACCCAGAAGAAGGGAGAGAGAGAGAGAAAACATGGATACAAACATATGCAAACTACTCACCAATCTTTAATATTTCAAATATCTCTTATTATGGAGAAAGAAGAATCATTGCATTATTTTCTGATGAGCACTAGATTATTATAATAAACATCCATGTTTTTCTCTTGAGTTGGCTTGAATATTGTCTATATATTTTTCAACGTCAACAGTTTGGCACTAGAAGGATGACCCGATTTAGGAAAACAGTCTCATCTTTCTATAAAGTCTGCAAATCAGTATAATAGATGAATTTTCAGCATCTGAAAATCAAT
>CAIGRL010085344.1:0-12693 GCA_903798325.1 Fraxinus xanthoxyloides
GTCTTCCGTTATGATGTAACATATTCATCATTTGAAACATCCGTGAGCAGAAAATGTATAAATCAGGGCCAAACAATCTTGTAGACAGAACTGATAAGTTGGATGCTAGATCTCGTCCCCATCTAGCTAGGTACTCTTCAATGGAACCTTGAAACAAGGAGAGAGTCAATCTTCAAAGAGAAACAAAAAAATAGGACTCAACAGCAGTCGCGTATCACCAATTCCTAATGGAAGTTCCCAATGCCTCTTAGCATCTCCAAGTCTTTCAATCTTGTATTTGGATCGTCCAAGAAATTTTTCTCAGCTTCTGTTCCTAGATCAAGGATTGTTTCTTGTGCAACATCACCAATATCAAGACGGTCAAGTCCTCCTCGTAGACTACACCAACCTCTACTTTGGGAGGACGTGCGTCCCCGAAGTTTGTGTTGGATAATGAGAAAACAACAAATGGTAGCCTCGGTGAGGAAGTTAATAAATTAAAAGCACAAGTACATGATCTTGTCTGAGTTGCTTAGCATTTGCTCATGCTGCAGTTTTCTTGTTTTTCTATTTTGTTCTACCCAATTTTATTTTACTTTTTCTATGTGAAAGCTTAACGATGAATTGGTTAGGGGAAGTATTGATATCGATATGTTTGAAATGGGCATGATGATTTTCAAATGATCAGAGGCTATATAAATTGTGCCCACTCTGAGTTAATTTCATGGCTCCGCCCTTGGAGAGGAGGCTAACTAATGTGGTCTGTGATCGTGGGTCGGTAGGACGACATCGAAATTTGCAAAACTCAGATCGCGACTGTCGTTCTTCTCGGATGAAATCCGAACATTATAGAGTTGTTTGGAGTGGATTGGGGACATGGTTGGAGTCATTTAAGGATGAGCATTCGACTGGTGGTGTCGCACAACCTTGGGCATCGTTGAATGTAAAGTTTCCGACAAAAACATGTAGAGCCAGAATGGTTTTTTGGTTTTCAATTTCTGTTGATTCTTGTTGTTTCGTGGCTGATGAATGATTGGAGGTGATAGAGTGGAGTGAGACGAGGTTGTTGGTGGTGTAATCCGACGTTCTAGACGGTCGAAAAGTGGCTTCCAATCTGTTTTTACTGGTGGTGGTTGTAGTGGTGTTGTTGTAGTTGTCGCGGCAATAGCGACAACGATGGTTTTGAGCTGTGGTGCAGTGGTGGGTCGGGATGGTGCAGTGGTGGTTGGGTCGCAATAGTGGTTGGCGATGATTGAAAACACTCAAGACTCGTTTTGAAAAAGTTAGCTTGATTATAACTGAAAACATTCAAAAATGACAAATTGTCATTTTGAATTTTCTTTGTAAATTTTTAACTTATTTTCAAAAATAAGTTAAAATAAGTTTTCGAAAATATGAAAGAAAATTCGTTTTCACTGTTTTGAAAAATTAAAATTAGAAAACTACTTGAAAACGATAAAAAGATCATCCCCTAAGGTTTTTGGTTTTGTTTCTATTGTTTTTCAACTCTTTTGAGCGTGATACATTAGTTACAGAAATAAAAAAAGAATATACAGTTAAAAATGATGTTTAATAAAATAAGTAAATCTAAAAATAATTTCCATTTCACTTACGTCATAAAAGTCAGTCTTCTAAACAGCACCGCCATAATCCAGCGGCCCCTTTTAACTTGAATGGGTCAAACGGCCCAACTTCCGTGGCCATGGCTGCTTTCTTCGCGGGAAGGAAAGCGATCCTTTCTTCATCTGCACCGTTCATTCAGAAATCAAGTTCGACTGAATTCATCTCTATCTTTCGCCATGGCTTGTCCAGATGGGCCTCTTCATCATTATCTCCTCCTTCGGCGAAGCCCAAAAAAGTGGCGACAGACCGTCTGTCCGCCGTTATTGACGCCGTCAATGACAGTAAGCTCCCTCCCGAACTCCGTGGCCAACGCAATAACGTCAGGTGAATTTTCGCAGATAGTAATTACTATAAGCAATAAGTGACTTTTTCTTCTTTTCCTTTTTGTTATTTTTGGGATGTTGGAATGATTTTTGTGATTGTGAATTGTAAAAGAATATTTACTTGTATAAAGAGGTTTAATTTTTGAATCATGTTTCACATCTTGGAATTGTATGGAATGTGGGGCTCTTCATTGGAATTAGAAACGATCATGTTCAAAACTGAACAGTTTTTTTCTCCAAATTTCAGTTAAGTTGCTGATTCTAGGGGACAAATGCAGCTCAAGAGTGTCAAAATCCTTTACATCTAAATCACTATGCAATCAATGACTTGAGGAAGTATAACATTGTTCTGTATCCAATTAACAAAATTCCTAAATTTTAGTTTTATCTCTTATCTATCTAGACTTTGATGGATGCCAACGTTCACTCGAGCAATGTGTATTCATGTTGTAGGCGGTGTTGATATACAAACTGTAGGCACTGTTGTTGCTTTTCTTGTAATTGAACCCAATTTGACTCCCCAAATATTTATCCTATCCCTTTTTCATTAGCGGTTCCAAACTCCTTATCTTTCTCATTCACTCTATAAATGTATTTAAGCCTGATTTTCTCCACACGTGATATATAATACACATTGAAATTAAGCAAGGTATCCCCATTTGAATGCGCCTGAAGATTTGTATTTATTGCTGAATGTTAATCGTCTTCATGTTACTTAGACTAGCTGTTCTAGATATTTGTGTTCTTCAGAAATAATCTATTGGCCTTTCGATTTGCTTTTCATGTTTTGGGCTAAAAATTACCAGAAGTTGTTGTGTCCCTTGTAAGTTTAAAAAAGTAGCTTGGCTTTGATGACCAGGAACAACATGGAATGCAATCTAAATTTTTGTTTATAGCCTAATGTGTTGGATTATGATCTTAACTTGGGTGTTAGGACTGAAACTGACATTGTAAATGTTGTTGAGAGACGTGTATGGAATGCCATGGAAGAAGGTCAATTCGAGAATTTGCCAGGGAAGGGAAAGCCCTTGGACCTGAGTAGTAATCCTCATGTTGACCCAGCTGAAGACACACTGTATAGAATACTCAACAAAAATGGATGTGCTCCGGAGTGGGTTGAACTCAATAAGGAGATAAGGAATAATATTGCGGAGTGGCGTGTAGGCCTAAAGAAAGCCTGGAAACATAAAAGCAGTCGAGATGAGGCTAAATGGGTTGAGCGTTCAGAGGCTCTAAAATTCCAGCTGCGGGGCATCAATGATAAGGTATAATCTTATTTTACTTTCACTGGAGCAGAAACCTGTTGAAATATCTAGGTTGAATTGCATGCGATGCAATTAAACTGTGGAATCAGTTGGTGCATCTATGTTGTTCATATTAGAGAATTTTTATAACCTCTTTTACATTGGTTTAGATGAATATGTTCTGAACTTTTTCCAGGTGAAACGCTCGAATAATAGGATAAAGTAAATATTAAAGAATTGTGTGATGCATCTGACACACAAAATAGTCTTGTAAAATGAAGTTGTTGGAAACTGTGTTTTATCATATATTTACAGTTACAGTATAATTTCTGTAAGCATGTTCCTGTCATCCTATTTTAGTTTTGTGTGTGTTAGCATATAGATAGCAGTTATGAAATGAATTTGAGAGCATGGCCTTTGTGCTGCATAAACGTTCTCCTCTTTTACGTAAAAAGATATAACAAAGTGTCCAATCCACAGCTTAATTGCTCAAAAGTTATGTACTTCATTAACTTGGACTACCCATTGCATTTCTTGTAGGTATTCCGTTACAACCTCATTGTTCCCTTTGGCCGTCAGATGTTTGGACTAAAGTGGGAGAAAGAACTCGACCGCTTGAATGAGGAAAGTCAGATGGCAAAATGACCCAAAGTTGGCTCCTCCACTCTTAAATGGTTTACCTCTTCAGAGAGGTGGAGGGGGGCATATTCTATAATTCCTCTCTGTTTTGTTAAATCGTTGAGCGTAAAACTTCAGAAACCAACTTTTATGTACTTTATATGGGATCTGCTAGGAATATTTTCTTGGTAATAAAATTACAATCATTCTACATGTCATTCTCTGCTTTATTTTCTATATTATGACACTCGACAACAAACTATTGAACAGTTTTTTCACCAATCAAATCTAGCCCTTGTTCGCCCCCTTTAATTTTTTTAAAGTTCTTCTCTTTTTTAATTTTAACCACATATTTTTCAAATAAAATAATATTACACACAAATCTAAAAAATTTCATCATTTTTCAATCGTACGTTCTCCCATCAATCATTATTTCAAAATTTATAAATTCTCCAAAATGAGGGCCACACAATGACCTAGCCAACGATGATATCAAACATGACGTACAAGTGACATTGCCCATGAAATTATTGTATGCAATTAGCATTTTACCGTGCAGATGGAGAACTTAATGACATCCAGAAATGTGTTACAGCATTTGTTGGCATCTTACTTTTTCCCTAGTTGTGGTGTTATGATGCAAAGATAACCTGTAAATAATAAAGAGTAATATATAATTGAGTTAGAACAAAAAGGTTCATCTGTCCAGATGGGATTCACGATTACAGTATTGTTGGTTATTGTAGCGACGCATAACCGAGAAAGTTGCATTTCGCACCTTGTACGTAAATTTTGGGTTTTCTTGCCAATTAAGACTCAGCAGAGTCGGATTCATCTCAAGTGCAATGTTAGTAGCAGATGTAAGCCTTCTGGTGTTCTAATAAATTCCTATTTTTAATTGACAATATCGATTTGATGCCCTAATGGAGGCTAAATTACATGTTAAAAAACATAAGAAGAAACTGTCCACTCTCTTTAAACATGAACAGAGGCTAGCTATAATAAAAGAAAAATGAAAATGAGACGAGCGTATCATTTCTGTCTCTAATTTTTGCAAAATTAGCATAGAGCATATGGTTCTAGGCAGCTAGAAGGTTGCTAGCCCAGCAGCCAAACAAGAATGAATGTTTATTGATAATGATCTCATACATAATTCAATGTAGAAAGAGCAGCCAGATTGAGAATGAACGTATATTGATAATAATCGTATGCCAGGCTCGATATATACTTTTATGTAATATGGAGATCATAAAATCATATTTAGATTATTTTTCCAGCACCAGCATGTGTCTATCTCTATCATTACATTGTAATACCAAATCGGTGACATATTTCCTATAAGCCTGTAAAAACCATATATGCAGATGAAATTTCAAAATAAACAAGGAAATAAACACTTGAAATTTCTTGGCAAAACTTCGACTAGTTTGCCTACTGTAACATTGTTTACCAGTTCAAGGGAAAGCAGTATTGAATACATTACCGCATCACTGCTTAGTTTGTTACGGATGTTTTTGCAGCAAGATGGGTAAGTGCACGCTTATGGTACATATAGTGCAACTTCTTGTATTTTTGTACGAAAGACGTAAGATCAATCTCCCTATCGAGAAGCTTCCTGTGGAGGGCCTCAGATTCCTCTTCCGTTTCATTCATTGCCTCTGAAGTAATAATAAATTATATAAAAATTATCTAGTCTTAAGTTCAAAGAAACCCTTTCTGAGCAAATGACTCAAGTAATAAAACCATGTTATGAATAGCAGGGTTTATGCATCTAAACTTTCTAGTAAAACCAAGTTCATGCTGGAGATTATGCAATCTAGAGTTTACAAAGCAGGTTCACTTCTGAAGAACTTGTTTGAATAATTTATCAGAGAACAGAGAATAATTTTAACAGAATTAATAAAGGAATAGCTAGTACAGGCACTATGCACGAACATAGTATACCAATCAACGATTGATGAAGGTAAAAAGTAAGTCGATGTATCTTTACAGTGGTAATAGATAGTAGGTTTCATGAAAGACTGATTGTCAAGTGATAGTCACGAGTTCATGAAAGGTTCCAGAACGTTTATGGAAATACCGTGTTCAATGGACTTCTTTTATAAATAATTTGTGGTGCTTGGTGGCTAACAGAAGGCTAGAGATGGATTACTGAAAGTCGATGGAGAATGCATGACCCGTTTCAGAGCTAGACAGGTGGTTAGATTTGCATCTTTGCTTATCTTAAACTGGAGTATGAGTGAGCTTTGTATATATGTGCAAAAAACAAATATCCCCAGCAATGGACAAATGATCAGGTGCATCTCTATGATCTTTTTGGCTGCTTTTTAGCAGGAAGAAGAAAAAATCATATTTTTTTAAATGCCAAAAGCAAATCAGTAATCTCAGTGTGCTAAACTACCGTATGGCGAAATTTCAAACTGAAAATGCAATTTAACCTAACATCATCATCTTATCATCAGAAAGCAGAATTTAATAAAATTCACACTTCTAATTTACCTTGAAGTCGATGGAGGAAGGAAGACGGGGAATAAAATTTCAGTATCTCCTCTTTTTCTCTCCCTAAGTCGTACAACTTTTCTTGGACAGTAGCCAGCTCAGTTGAGCGGATGATTCTGCACTGCACCAACAAAAGAAGTGTAGAAAGAGTTAAAAAGTTGGATAAAAGTTCAGGAATTAGGGAAAAATGCGTGCAGATGGAGACGAGACCTGATTCCTGAGCTCCATTATTCGTGGTTCTTTTTCCAGATTCGCTCCTAAAAAATATCATTTGTAATCGATATGCTACAATTGTAAATAGAACTAGAAAATGAAGTGAATTATAAACTTACTAGTAAGTTTCAGTGTTTCGTTCCGAAGTTCATCTCTCACCTATAAGTAATTTACAAATGGAGAATGTGTTAAAGAGTAACACACAAATCAATTTAGGCAACAAGTAACAGCATGGACTAAAAAGAAACACACAACCAACACTGGTAAACTTCTACCTATGCCTCCACTCATGTCAACACATAAGCAAACAGGGACATGAGGTCCCTTAATGGATGGAAATCACGAAGTAGGACATGGGGATTTAAAGCAATCCAATTTGCAAGTGCAAACGTAAGTCCTACTTTTTTTTCTTCAGTAAGAATTAGAAACAATATTTTTCCTTGTACAAGGTACTTTAACATACATTTAACATGAAAAAAAGGCCAAATTCAATGAAAAACAAAAACCGATGTGAAGACTTCCAGCTGAAAAAGTTTCATCAGCATTTCCAATATTTTACACGTATAATACATCATCAACTCCAGTTACACATACCTGACATTGCATACAAGCAGCAAACCTGATGTATCCCAGTGTGATGTATCCCAGTGAATAAAAAACAGGTATTTCTTAAAATATATGTTAGTTTTAATGTTCGGAAAAATGGTCACTCGTTAAAATGTCAGATACTACTTAAAATTTTACTTAAAAAATTAATTAATAATCAATATATTAAATTGGTTTAGCAGTTACTAGTTTAAGAAGTTCATTATTTAACTGTTGAAATTAAAATTTATGCTGTTCTAAACTTATTAATACTATTTGTAGAAAAAAATTATTTAAATTGTAACATATATAATCAGATTTAGTATACAGATTTATTTATCAATATCTATTTTGTATTCAGATTTAAATTTTCTATTTAGTAATTTAAGTTCTTATTACTTAACTAATGATTTTTAATGTTTTTTCCGTAATATTGGTAAGTTAGCGAAGATGTTTAAGTAATTTTACTGATCAAAGCATTTGAGTCCCTGAGTAAAATTAACAAAGCCCAAGTTTGGCCTCCATTTCTTAAAACTATTTTTCCCCAAATTCATTTTTAACAATACATTTTATGAGACCACAACTTTTCAACCACACATTTCACCAACTTTTATCAAAATCTACTAAAAATCTTATTTTTATCCAAACCAAACAGGGGATAACTTTTTAAATTATTAATAAGAAAAAAGTAATAAGGTTAGACAAATATGTGTGAAAGGCAAATTTATTTATAAGTATGTTTGACTTATTATAAGCATATCATCAAACAGATTCATCTGACAATAAAGTGAAAATTATTTTGAAATAAGCTTGACTTAAATATAAACAAACATAAACAAGCTCTTAGTTATTTAACACTAATTGTAGATCTTCATAGCCTTGAGCAAACAAGGTACAAAGAAACAAAAATGAAGTACAATTGGAAAATATAATTCCCACAACTGCAACTCACGCTATTTTGAGTTTTGACAGGTTCAAGCGAATGGAAGAGGTTTTGATATGCATCCTTGTCAGACAAAAGCTTCCGAAGGTCATCAAGACTGAGAATATCAAACAAACAAGATTGAGACAAAAACTACAGTGAGTAAAATAGAAATTCAAGGGTTAGCAGCGCATAGTTAATTACCAATCCCTGAAAATTTCTGTTAATTCCTATGGCTTCATTTAATTCTTTTTCAGGTTTATTTTTTCTTACGTTGGGGTGGGGGACAGTACATGCTCATGCGAGTTTCTTCTATAACTATATTAGAAAAAATTGACCACATATTCTAAATCACCGTAACGGAATGAGACTTAGTTTGTTGTTGGTGATAAATAATGATATCAATAATCATCCAGTTAATGTTTATGATAAAACCAAAGTTGTGAAAGTAAAAAGGTAAACGGTTTGAAATGGGATAGCAAGACTTCACCTTTTATCTTTTAACAGAGCGATGATACCTGCAGCCTCTGCAGGAGAAACATTTGATAAAGAGTTCGATCGATCTGGAGGCATTGGTATGCTAAAGTTGCTGGAAGAGCTGGAAGTGGGCGTTGGGGTATGTGAAGAACTGGTTGAACTGACAACAGATGGTAGATACCACGAATCTGTAGAAATTTCTTGGGGATGTGGCTGAGCTTGTTGCTCCTGAGAATCCCTGTGGGTAAATACAATTAAAGCACCATAACATACACATAATCTGAAGCTTATGTGTCTTAGATATGATAACTCCACTAACATCAGCATATTCACTTTTCTTGTAAAACAAGAAGCATATATAGTTCTGAGCTAAAAAAAAAAAGAGCGATGACAACAAGATGAAATCCACACAAAGAGATACCGTGGCAAAATTGAATAAGACTTTCCCACGACTCTTCCAAATGAGGCCAATGATGCTCAACAATCCCGAAGGCATCATGTTATACAATCTCCACTATAGTCAACTTTATTTTTCCAGCATAATTAATCATATCATAAACAAACTCAACAAAACATCTACCACTCAAGACTAACCGCAGTGCTCTAAACAGACCAACTGTTGTTACATCATAACACACTATATTGTAAGGCATGTTTCTGAAGTGGCCTGTTTCAGTAATCTTGCAAACAGGTTAGTTTCAAAATTGCAATTATATACTTCCACTCCTCCAAAATAAGTGACTCAAACATAGTCCCACGCTGATGATTTGGAGGGTAGAATAAAGATCTCAAACGGACTATGCATGCCTTGCTATTCTATCACACAACCTTACTAGTCATCATAATCCATCAAGATTAAAATCACAATCAGTCTGTACCAAGCTTTAGAATTGATCAGAAAAGGAATAACAGAACCAACTATCCGGGACAGACCTAAAGAACATAAACTGATCGTAGAGCTTGGATATGGTCTCCACCAACCGGTATCTCCCCAATTGCACCAGAAATTGGGTTTCTAACCCACATCCCTAAGATTGTTAATTAAATTAATACCTGCTGTGTGCAAGAAATATGATGCACATCCAATAAGCAGTTTGATTGAACTCAAAATGGGAATCCTATAAACTTCCTGAACACAGAAAGTGCAGATGATCTTGTTAATTGAAAGAAAAGGTCAAATAATGAAATTGTAGTCCACAAATTCTATAAGCACCAAATTGTCAATAGATAATCAGATATAACAAGTAGTAGATAAGAAAAGAAAGAAAAATCAATCAAGAATCAGTCCTTTCTTCAAAAAATATATTAAAAAAAATGAACATCAGAGCTCCTCGGAGGATAAACATACTTAAACAAGAAAAATAAAAATAAAAAAACGAGAGGAAATGTTACCAGAAGGACTTGAACATGGCTTTGAAGACTTATTGTTCGTCGATCGTCTATTAATCAACCAAGGAGAGAAGAATTCCTTGATTTTCTCTTGCGCGTTGCGTGGCGCGTTATCGTTGGTGAATAAGAGCATTGCTAATGCAAAGAAATTTAAGAAGAATTTCCCTTTTTTATTTTCTTTTAAAATACATTTTGTATGCGAACTCATAATCCTTTTTTCAAGTAGTTTTTAAAAATAATATTTTTTAAAAATATTATATTTATAATCTTATGTAAATTTATCTAGATAGACATATATAAAATTAAATAAAAATATATCATTTTAAATTCATCCACTAATATTTATTTTCATTAAATTTCTTTTAATCTTTTTATATTCTTTTAGAATTTGTGTTTAACTAAAATCCTAATAATCATAAAATATCATCTTCGATTGAAGACAAAACAACAATTAAATGAATATCATTAAAGGAAATACATGAAATATAACAATATGTGAAGAAAAATTTGCAAAAATTAAGAATTACATTTTGGACTATGTTACATGTACATAAAGATTGACACATTGGTTTACACTCAAATGAATTGGCAAAGTTTGGTAAATTGATCTTGATGACACTTTTTTCAATTAATTGTTAGATTTTTTATACATAAATGAGTATCAATCAAAGTGTACACTTTTGGTAAATTGATCTTGATGACACTTTTTTCAATTAATTGTTAGATTTTTTATACATAAATGAGTATCAATCAAAGTGTACACTTCATGTGTACATATAGCTTAATCCTTACATTTTATTGTGAATTTAATGAATTTAATTTTATCATTAGATGAAATACATGAAGACAGATTTCATCAGTTTTTATTTTTGTTTTTGAAATAACACAATCGTGCTAGAAGATGAGAGTCTTGTCACCACTATTAATGACTTTTAACTCTATACAGAAGTATTGCTTTTCTCAGTTACTTCACATTAAAGTTTGGATGAATATAGTAATTTTTAAAAATTTTAAAATTGTATTAGGGATGTATATAGAGTGAGATAAATATAAAAAATCCGTGTGACCTATAGATTATAAATGAATGAATTTAATAATGATAATATTGAAATTTTACGTGGATGAGAATATTGATTTTTTAATATTTTAACAAGGATGTATATAGAGTGGGATTAATATATAATAATTCTGGATATAAATAACGGCACCCTATAAATTTAGTATTTGCACGTGAATTTATAATTTTTCAATTAATTTTTTTCAAAAATAATTTTTAACTTTAAATAATCTCTCACACGAATCATTTACACTTTCTATACTATATCTTAAGTATGTTAACACAAAAAAAAATTTGTTAAAAAATATAAATTAAAAATAGTTAAATAAACAAAAATATTCATTTTCGAAAACAGCGAATCACGCTTTTTTTATTACATTATCTAGCACTTTACATACAATTTTTAACTAGAATATTACGCCTATGTTTGGTGTGGCCAAAAAAATTATAATTTTAATATATTTTTATAAAAGTTGATAAAAAAAAGTTTGAATTATTGATAAAACTTATGAATCTCATTAAATATGTGATTAAAATTAAATATTAACTTTAATTTAAATTGTTATGAACCCTTCAAGGTTTAAATACTACATATTTATATTATGAGAAATATCAGCAGCATTTCACGTCAAAAATACCCTCTTTGATGCAAACTAAAATAAAATGTCAAATTTATGTCCCTACGATGTTCCAAAAATATGGGATGTATGTCTGTGTGTAAAGGATAAAATTTTATAGTGAATTACTCTTCTTAATAAAGTTGATCTTTAAGATATTGAAGGTGTTTGGTAGAAATTAAAATGGAAAAACTAGCCGTTATTGTTGACTTTTATTAGACGGGTGGGACCCAATAACGACTATATTTTCAATTTTAATTGGATTTTAATTTGTACCAAACAAGTCCATAATCTAAAGTTTTAGTGTGGTATCATAATCCATTAAGTTCCAATGAACAATTCGATTCAATTAAGACAAAAAAATAAGCACACAAATTTTAAGATTGATTTGTTCAAACGAGTCACCATCTTGCGGGGATATATTAAATAATAAATCTCACATCAAATAAAAATGAAAATATAAACTAATTTATAAAAATCTGGATTACTTCTTTTAATAAAGTTGACATTTTAAAATGAAACTCCAAATCTTAACGTTATCAACCCAAGGTACAAGAACAAAAATGAGAAAAGGGACACTTATGCATTGAAGTGAATAGGATTATACATAGATTGATTATACAATACTAGGATTAAGATAACATGCAGTCAATAACTTATGACTCAAGTTTGTGTATTTTGTTGGACGATTCCTTGTTTGCCAGCCTTGCTCCTGCTCCTTGTTAAACACGCCACAATGTTATGAGAATTGGATTTGTATAGGAGATATTCATTGGAAAAACTGAAAGCTAGATCGGAATAAAAATCGAAATGAAATTGAGTATTGATTTACTAAAAAGTCGATTGAATCAACAAAAGCTTCACCGGATTAACCAATATCTTGTGAATTTTGCACGATATATCGATTATTGGTCTATTTGGTTGAATGTCCGAGTCAATGTCTAATTAAGTCCCCGTTTGATTCTTATTAAAAATCACATTCTCATTCTTCTACTCATTTTCAACCACACATTCTTGAATAAAATAATAGTTTACATCACATCAATAACTTTTCCTTCTTTTTCAACCACACATTCTCCATCAATCTACTATTCCAAAATTCATTCTTCCAAAATAATATCTATCAAACACACCGGTTGAGTTTGTT
>CAIGRL010085364.1:0-14621 GCA_903798325.1 Fraxinus xanthoxyloides
GAACAAAAAGACTCAAACTTTTAAAAAAATTTCTGGTGAAAAATTATACCAATCAAACACACTTAATTACAATTTCCAGAAAAATCTTTTCCCTGAAAAACATTCTCTTTCCACCTATTTTCCACTCTTACAATCAAACGGACCCTTGGTGAAATTTACAAGTGTGTTCATGGTAGAATATGTCAAAAGAAAGAAATAATTAAAATGAGATGAACTACTCGACCGAAGTGACCATTCAAAATGAATCAAGTCAAGATTTTGAGAATGACTGGACAAAACTCTGGAACCGAATCGAGCGGTTCTTCATAAGTTAAATACCTGAACGGGTATCTAAATTCAGAATCGATGGGTTTGGATCGGTTCTCGATTTTAGCCCAAAAATTGAATAATCGAATAAGAAATGAATCTAAATATTTTTTAAATTTTTTATATTAAGTTAATTAAATTATTTTAATTTTTTTAAACAAATTTGCAAATTAATTAAACAAACCAACCAAGTTCAGTCAATGCCAAATCTAGCTAAATTAATTTTTTGTCAGCCAAACAATTGGGTTTTATCCTTCCCATTTCCATTCCAATTTCATTTGGTAAGCAGTACGCCCACTCCCGTATAAACCCAAATCATTTGATAATTTTAAAACATGCATCCTCATTCCCAAATCGATTTTGAAACTCCCTCATTTCACCAGCGGCGATAGCTATTGATTAGATCTTTGAGTACAGTATAAGTATTAAAAAATTAGATTACGTTAATTTGTAAATGTTACGAATGAACATGTCATTAGTTATATTTATGTAGTATTGCTATAAATATTAAAAAATTAAATTATGGTACGGAACTGAACCCGAATAGTTCCATAATTATATTTGGACCCGACGGTCCAATTTATTAAATATCTGAAAATTTTGAATCTATTCGATTCTCTTCAAAATTGAACCGAAACGATCCACGTCTAACCCTAATTTTGAGGGAGAAACTTATACTGAATTCTAATTTTTCAAGGAAGTGCAAAAACAAACATTTTTGGACACAGTCATTGCGAATTGGATAATCCATATGATGTCCAGATGAATTTCAAGACACTTCAAAAAACCCATTTCATAGAATACCTTATTTTTGCACTGGATAAATTGCATCAATAATCCTTAATTGTATACACTTTTTAACTCCAATTTTTATTTCTTCACTTTTATCAATGTTGTAAATAGCGCCTAGGTGCAAGGCCTTGCGTTTTGGCATGGGCAGCTAATTAAGCGTTCAATGGAATTGACCACCTAAAGCATGTCTAGGCGCACATTATTTTTTATTATTGTTATTATTATTAATTATATTCTTTTCAACTTTTAGCCAATTGGATTGAAATGCCCACAAAGATGTTTACCCACTAATTTACATAGAGCGGCTCCAAAGATTTTGTTGTGAACTTTCGATGTGGGATAAGAATTCATTTAATTTGTCTTAGTGTATTGTACATTTAATTTGAATGCATTGTATTGAACTATTGTATAAATGGTTATTTATATTTTATTAAGTTAATTAATCATTTTTTCTTCAATTAGCACTATTATATTATATCTTGTTTATAGTTCGAAAATATATTTATTTTGTTATACTCTTAAAACTACATTTGATATTATAATTTGTATATATTATTAAATGATTTTTAAATTAATTAAAATTTGAAAATGTTTTTTTTTATACTTTTTTATGCCTAAGCCTCGTCTGTCTCAAGCTTGACCTTCATGCCTTGCAGCGTATTACGTTCTCTAGAACGTTGATTTTTATATGCCCTGCCCACCTCACCAGGGGCTGAGAAATTAATAGAGTGCAAAAATATTAAGTTCCCCAATTTTCGTAGGGAGTTTATTGGTACCATAATTTTAATTTATAGAATCATATTTAAATTGCACTTAAGGCTTTTATTCTTTGCTTGTTACACACTTACGTTTCTAACTATTTTTAGTTGAATTCTTATTTTCAACCATCTATTACTTATTACATCTCGAGATTAGTGATCGATTATTATTATTATTATGAGTCCGATACTCAATTATGCTTGTTTAGTGATTATTTTAGGGGAAAATTGATATTGAACGAGACGGATGAAAATGAGCGAGAATTGATAAAAGGGGATGAGTGTTAGACGAATTCTGAAAGTTGAGGACCAACGTGGAGGTTGAAGGATCTACCATGAAATTAATGGAAGACTTTAATGAACACAATATGGGAGCAAGGGATTAAATTGCACACCACGGAAAGTTCTTGGCCATTGTGATCGCAAGAAGGAATTCAACACGACCAATACCCAAAACTTTCAAACAACACGATCGCAATTTTATTAATGGTTCGATCGCAGGTCAAATGGTGTCCTAAGCTGCATATTCCCCGATTTCGTACTTTGATTAAAACTTTGACTCCTATCAACTTTGGGGACAAATTTAAACCTAATTAAAGGTCTTCAAATACCATTCTTAAATGGAGGACTCGAATTATAATTGTTGAGGATAAATTACACATCCATATATATTAATTCTCAAGATTTGCGGCTCCAATTTGAGATTTAAATATTGACTAACAGTATTTTGATTGAGGAATTTTCATTCATTGCGAAGGAGATAGATGATCCATTGTTGAAATTTAAATGTCGAAGAACAAAAATTGCTAGAATATTTTTTTTTTTATTCATTGTATTGAACTCAATGATGTTTTTTAATCTTTTCATCATTTAATTTTAAAATTTTGATTGGCTAAATACTTGTTGTTAGGATGAACGAAGTAGTTTGTGTTAAGATTTATTTAATTCAATAGATTCCAATAAATTTTGATTATGTGTTATTTTTTTATTGTGTGTTTAATTTAATTTAATTGTTTTATTATTAATTGCTTGGTTTAAATATAATATTGATATCCGGGGATATATATTGTCTAATTTGTGCAATAAATGATATAGATTTTGATACAAATTCGGAAGATATTGCTATAATTTATGCAATTATGATTGAATTACTGCAATTGAATAATTTTACATGTTTATGAGTTTATATAAGAATATAGTAAATTAGGACATGTGAAATAGGATTAACTTTACTTGAGATAGATTACTAATTAAATTTATCTATTATGTTTTTAAATAAACAAAATAAATAATATATAATAATAATAATAAAATGTGATTAAATATTTGACCATCATTTTAAAGCACCTAAAGACAAGATTTTTGATCAATGAAATGTTAAAATAAGAATGCGATGAAAAAAAGTTCAGGATATATTTGTGATAATGAATAAAGATTAATGGTCTTTAATATATTTAAAACGCCGTTTAGTTATTAAAAAAGGTGGTGTTAATATAACCAATCTTTTTTGAATGGGAAATGAAAATCTGAAAATTGAAATTAATTTTTCTCTCTCCCAACGTCGGAGCTACAATGGTATGTTTAGTGACCGTATTTTCAATATTTTAAAATTTTCTTTAAATTAATGTAGAAATTTTGAAAAAATAAATAAATATACAAAATAAATATAAATTTTGCTCATTCATTATTTCTGCCCCCATTGTAATTTTTCTTTTTACTATACCACAAGAGTCTATCTCTCCTTCTCCTTCTCTGTACACTATTTTCACTTATTAAGAAACAAAGGTTACACAAAAAGACTCGAAAAGATAGCGAGAAATAATTCACAACTTATCTAATACTTATCGAGAATAAAATTTGTTTTGTTATTATTGTTTAGTCCACCCAAATGGAGCTATAATTTTTAATTTTCAACTCATTATTTCCATAGAACTTTTCGACCTAGTAATATATCTTCAAATAATTTTTAATTACAAGATTTCTCAAAAAGTAAGTATATTGATATTTAAAAAAAAAAATGTTGAAGGAAAATCAGTTTAAAATCATACACTAGACATTATTCTTGGCTATAAAAAAAGCCCTGGCTTTAAATTATTTCTAGTGTGAAAAACATTCCTCCAAGCAAGAATTATAGATGAGAATAGTATGAGATTTTAAAGTGAAAATGGGTCCCACCTGCCTTGTTTGTTTCATAGCATGAGGTGTAAATTCTGACGTCACAATGTTAGGGTCTATTGTCAACTTTGCCAAATTAATGAAGAAATCTTTTACATTTTATGGGTTAATCAAAATTATTTGTTTAATCAGGTTTAGAAAACAAACTAACACACGAAGTATCAATAAGAGCCTGTTTGATACGGCTTAAAATCCAATTAAAATTGAAATTATGGTCGTTATTGGGTCCCACTCGTCTAATAAAAGTCAACAATAACGGCTATATTTTCAATTTTAATCCAATTTTAATCTCTACCAAACACCCTCTAAGAAGTCCGATATTATAAATCTTTTTAATTATCTGAATAACTTTACTAGTTGAGGATTGTTAACTTGTTATTTGATTCAATCATCAAGTGCCTATTTATATATTCTTGTAAATTCAAATGCATATGAATTTTTTTTAAAAAATAAGGGTGTGTTTGAGCCACATTATTTTGGAAGAATGGATTCTGAAATAGTAAATTGATGGAAAATGTGTGGTTGAAAAGGAAAAAAAAGTTATTGATATGATGAAAAATATTATTTTATTGAAAAATGTATGATTAAAAATGAATAGAAAAATGAAAATGAAAATTTTAACGTGACTCAAACAATGATTAAAAATGAATGGTGTCAAGAAAATAGGAAAAAACTCAAAAAGAAGAAAAAGAAAAAGGTTCACATAATTAATCAGTCAAAAGGTGTACTTTCCACAAAAATATCAGAGCCATCAGATCAAAGACAATATCTGATCATCAGTGGCACTGATCTGACCTTGATCACCTGGAACTCGAACACACCAAAGTACAACCTTATTCCAGTTTCCGACCAATAATCTTATTACACGTCGCTCAAAAGTTCGAGGTTTTTCAGACCATCCAGATATATGTCTCACTTTTGAAAAGTTAAAAGGAATCCTTGAGATTCAAGAAGTAGCTTTCAAACCTGTTTAACTAATTTTAGTCCATATTTCGTGCACATTTTGGTTATAAAAANATAATTAATCAGTCAAAAGGTGTACTTTCCACAAAAATATCAGAGCCATCAGATCAAAGACAATATCTGATCATCAGTGGCACTGATCTGACCTTGATCACCTGGAACTCGAACACACCAAAGTACAACCTTATTCCAGTTTCCGACCAATAATCTTATTACACGTCGCTCAAAAGTTCGAGGTTTTTCAGACCATCCAGATATATGTCTCACTTTTGAAAAGTTAAAAGGAATCCTTGAGATTCAAGAAGTAGCTTTCAAACCTGTTTAACTAATTTTAGTCCATATTTCGTGCACATTTTGGTTATAAAAATATATTTTTATTATTAATGTGATGAAAAATATGTGGTTGAAAAAGAAGGAAAAATTATTAATTTGATGAAAAATATTATTCTATTGAATAATGTGTGATTAAAAATGAGAATGAAAAAAACAGGGCCCTAGTAAAGTATTTTTAATGGTTAGAAGAGTTTTTAAAAAAAATTGATTTAATATAATTTTTTTTTAAAGTGCTTCCAGAATAGGTTATGCTTTTAAAAATTAATTTTTATACAAAAAATAAAGGAATTTCCTCCAAAAAGTTCTTTTATAAAAAGTGAAAATAAAAGTAAAAGCCATATCACACGGGATCACAGCAGCACTGAATTTCCATTTAATTTACCAAAGATTTATGAATATCGTGGGTAAAATTATTTAAATAAGAGGAAAAAAAACATGTGGCTGAGAAAATCAGTCCCATGATGACGTGGTATCCACATTTTGAGGGCGTTAAAAGCAGCAGATCAAAATCAAACTCCCCAATATTGCCAACAAAGCCTAAAGAATTTACTTAGAACTTCATTGAAATAATCGGGAAAATGAAGGAGCCGGAGATTAAGTTATTTGGTAGGAAAATTGTGCTGCCAGAGAATGGGAAAGTGGTCTCCAGTAAGTTCTCCGATGAGAGTCGTCGTGCGATGGAGTCGGATCGGTGTTTGGATGATGAAAAAGTGAACGCAATACAAGGGGAAGAAGATACTGGAAAATCAGATGAAGAAAATCAGCAAAATGAGGTAGAAGTTTGATTTTTCCACACACAACACACACTAATTGATAGATAAATAACATGTACGTACTTTTCTGTAAATTTCTGGAGGAACCCAGATGCTAGAACTTTAACGAAATTAATGGGTTGTTGTTATTTTCTGGGTATTCAGAGAATCTTTATGCAAATCTTGGATATGAAAAATCTGGGGTTGATGGGGGGTTCATGTGTTCTTAATCTGTTTAATTTGGTTAGAAATCTTTGCAATACAGTTCTTTGTTTCTTTTCTTTTTTTAGAATAAAGTTTTCCGTGTCATTCCCCCGATCCTTTAAGCAATTACTGTTATAATTGAACGCAACTCGACTTAGTCCTGTTCAGTTCACCTTACTAGACGGAGAACCAAGAATTTTCTTCCATTTATAAGTGTTCCAGAAAGTTCTATGACCTCAAACCAGTGGAATTTTCTGGTGTACTGCCACTTGACAGTATTGATTCTGCCTAAGCTTTTATCCAGTTGAATCTATTGGTTTACACAAAAGGTGTTTATGCTGTAAAGTTCTGGATCCACTTTGGTTTTTTCTATTTTATATGAGTTTTTTGGTTAAGATGTGGGCATTTGGATATATTCCTTGCACAAAAGGGTCAATACTTGTGCGCTGCTAAGCATTATTGTTTGGAATGTTTCTGTAATTATATGGCCTTTTGAATATTTCCAATACTGTGTTTTGCCATTTTTGCTTGTTTTCGGATACTAAATTCAATTCTTGGATTAAATAATTGGGTATAAGAAATCGTTCGATATTATCGACCTTTTTTTATTCCGTCCAATGAGCATAAGTAGTGGTTCATCTATGTTCCAAAGCAAAAACTTAGCAGTATCGAAGAGAAAAACTATTATGCCTGTAGCTGATTGGGATTTATTTGTGAATTTTAGGACCAAATAGCTGGAGAATTCTGTGAAAGTAAGGCACAAGAAGACGACCAACATCAAGCTGCGTCTAAGGATTCACAAAATCCTAATACTCTGACAGAGTCAGCTGACAATCCTAAAACTCCCTCTATTGATGAAGATGATGCATCGGAAAATCCTCCCCAAAATGAAAATGATCAAAACTGTTCAACAAATTCACAACAAAAGACATTGAAGAAGCCAGACAAACTTCTTCCTTGCCCCCGTTGCAATAGCATGGATACAAAGTTTTGTTACTACAACAATTACAACGTTAATCAACCTCGGCATTTTTGCAAGAGCTGTCAGAGATATTGGACGGATGGCGGTACAATGAGGAATGTTCCGGTGGGAGCCGGTCGTCGCAAGAACAAAAATTCTGCCTCTCATTGTCATCACGTTACAATCTCTGAAGCCCTCCAGGCAGCAAGAATTGACATTCCTAATGGTTTTCATCATACAACATTTAAACCAAATGGCACTGTCCTGTCTTTCGGTCCTGATTCACCTCTTTGTGAATCTATGGCTTCTGTTTTGAATATTGTAGAGAAAAAAGTACCAAATGGTATTCAAAACGGGTACTGTAAGATGGATCAGGGCATCCAGGTTTCAGGCAAAGGTGGGGAAAATGGCGATGATTGTTCTAGTCGCTCTTCCTTGACACCAGCAAACTCAATGGGAGATGGAGTAAAAAACAGGCTCCAAGAGCCGATGATGAAAAATATAAATGGCTTCCCTACTCCAGTTCCTTGTATTCCCGGGGTTCCTTGGCCTTTACCTTGGAATTTTGCCATTCCCGTGCCAGCCATTTGTCCTCCGGGATTTCCCATGCCATTCTACCCGACACCCTACTGGAATTGTGGTGTCCCTAGTACTTGGAATGTTCCAGGATTATCAGTTCCAACTCCTACATCAAATGAAAAGAAATCAAGTTCTGGTCCCGACTCACCATTGGGGAAGCGTTCTAGGGATGGTGAATTGATTAAGCCAAACAATCCAGAATGCAAAGAATGTGCGTCAGAGAATAATTCAGGAAGCTCAATTGTAATTCCGAAAACTTTGAGGATTGATGATCCTGATGAAGCTGCAAAGAGTTCCATATGGGCAACACTCGGGATCAAGTACAATTCCATTAGCAGGGAAGAACTTTTTAAGGCCTTGCAACCGAAAGGCGATGAGAAAAAATCCATTGTCGCCCCCTCCTCTGTATTGCAGGCTAACCCTGCGGCGTTATCTCGATCCATTAGCTTCCAGGAGACTGCCTGAAAGGTTGTTTTTTCGTTTTTTTTCATCGAGCATCATCAAGAAGTAAAAAAGCTGTTGATTCATCTCATGGGAAAATATTTAACCTCGACTGACTGACTTCTCTGACGATTTACAGAATTCAAAGCCTCAAGTAGACTAATCGGGGATGTTCATTAAAGGCTGCAGATTCTCGCCTCTGCAAAGTGAGGCCTATTTTGGGGAAGCCATAGCAATAACTACAGGTTGTACCTTTTCTAGTAACATTAAGCAGATGTTTTTGTTTTACCTTTGATAAGTGTGTTTTCGTGTACATTTCTTTGTAGAATAATACTGACAGGAAGGTGAAAGATATTTAACTAAATGCAGATGTTGTGTGATGTAATTTAACCTTTTTTTTTTGAGTCCCTTGAAAAGTGGCTCTTTTTGTCTCTATAATAGGAACTTTTCTTGTGCAAGTTTTTAATAAAAATAAATTTTTATGTTTCTTTAAACTGTGCCCCCTTTCCAAAATTTATAAATATTTCTTCCCTTTAATTCATGACATGTTTAGCACGTTGAACTTCGCCATATAGCTTTTAAGTACCGAATACATTCTTATGGCATGTTTGGTAGGAAATAATTAATTAGATTTGGACACTATTAAGCAAAATGTAAGTTAAAATTCTGTTTTTCTATTGTCGAGTTATATCTGCTACTATTATACGTGAACTATTAACAGGATACCTTTTTTGAGTATGGAACCGTGATATGAATAGTAAACACGTGTAAGCCAAGCACCTTTCCTTTTCAAAACCAAACTATTTCAGGAAAAGGAGGAACCATGATTTGAAAGTTCATAACTTTCTCTCTCCTCTCTCTAAAATACTTTTTTTTTTCCATTAAATTTAATACAATTATGTTATCAAAATATGGATCACAAATTGAGATATTTTCATGTTCCAAGCAAATGTAAACCACATCTCACTGAGAAGATTAGTTGCAATGGGGTCTCCAAGATTCCATAGTGCCATAAATGCTTATAGCTTTATTTCAATTAGCTTCTGTTTTTTTCTTTTGCCCTTTTCCTTTTGGAGACAATTATTGAGGATTTTTCCTTGTCAAAAAGTGCCAAGTTTGCTTTTGGGATTTTTTATTTCCTGCTGGGGGTGGGGGTAGGGGGTGTCAAATAATTCAGTGAAGGGATATGATCAAATTGTAGCCACTCACCATTTCAAAAATTTGTCTGAGCTCCTGTTTGGTAAATATTAAATTTTTTTTTATCATTCTTCTACTTATTTTTAACCACACATTTTTCAATAAAATAATATTTTTCATCACATCAATAGTTTTTTCTTCTTTTTCAACCACACATTCTCAATCAATCTACTATTTCAAAATATATTCTTCCAAAATAATGTGGTTCAAACACATCCTGAATCTTACAAATTTCATGTGCATCAAAAAGTGAAACAACTCCTACAAGTTTTCATGGTGATCATTCTTTGTCTATTAGTTATAGGAAATTTTGTTTATACCAAGTTTGACCGGCAAGTAGCACTCTAACTCGAAGAACTATAATTCCAAATCATCCGTTCAAGAGAGGGGAGTCTACTTTATCATAATAGTAGTGGACATCGTATTTGTTATATCTTCAGGAGCAGGCTTAACCGGATGTAGTATTCGAAAGGTTTCGAGCGAATGCTGAGAGTGAAAGTCCACGATTTTACAAGCAACAAGTAGAAGATAATAAAACTTGAAAGTCAATTGAGATTACTTATATATTTATAAAAACTCGAGACGTGGATTATTAGTAAAAAAAAAAAAATTGTCGTTAAACTCACAAAGCTAGGCTACTTTGGAATTAACCATAGCAATTCCAATTCTTTATGATTGGTATAACATATTTGACGTCTCCAATAAGAGAGAAGCATAAACAATAACAATATTATGATTTGGTATTGTTTTGTACAATTTTATCTGAACCATAGAGACATGATAGACTATTATTGAATTACAAATATGAAACTAACTGGGGACAAAATTGTAAATAGACATTTATGAGGCAAGGAAAGTCGAATTTTCAACAAAATTATTAAAGTGAAATAAATTTGATTTTAAACAATTATTGTGTAAAGTTAGTGGCAGATGAGAATGCAACATTTGGCAATGTAATTGGCCATACATTAAATAAAAAATAAAAAAATAAAAAAAAACGACTTTTCACACACGATTTATAAGTCAACTTCCCGCTTCAAAAGCTTTTTTATCACACTTTTTATCCAAAGTTTAGTGCTTTTTAGGTCATTCAATAAGTGGAAATGTAAAGCATTCAAAGTCTCCACCAATGAAAAGTCAAAACCGTGTTAGAAGCACGACTTTTACTTATCGCTTTTCAAGTAGATGTTTGATATGAAGTATGAAGATAATTGTACTGTATAATAGACAAAATTTTAACTTTTTTTTTTTTCCTTCTTAATTTCATTCAATATTCTCCTATCGTCTTTCCTAATCACATCTTAAAATGTTAATTAACGTTAATCACATATGAGTTGACATCGCAAAGTCCTCTCCCTCCTTTGATCAGCCTTAAAATTGAGCGGATATCTCCATTCGAGCACAAAAGTGATGTTCTATAAATTTGGGATTCCCATGTTTGATTTTGAGTGATTTTAATCTAAGTCAAAGTTAAATAATCAATATTAATCATATATTTCGTTGTCCCCACAACTTTTCAACCACATATTACATAAACTTTTATCAAAATTAACTAAAAATCTAATTTTAATCTCTGCCAAACAAGGGTCAAGTCATTGTAGAAGAATCTAGTAGGGCATTCTTGCACGAGATTCATTTAAGAATTACAAAAATGTTCGGCTACATTGAAAATTACTAAAAATTAATTTTAATCTCCACCAAACAAAGCCTGTCAAGTCATTGTAGAAGAATTTAGTAGGGCATTCGCGCACAAGATTCATTCAAGAATTACAAAAATGTTCAGCTACACTGAAAATTTTAGGACAAAACATACTAGAAAACTTCCCCCTTTTTAATGAACACGTATACGACTCAGAAAGTAGAATATGTGGATGAAAAGGCATATTGGGTAAGAAAGTCCAATTGGGACTTTATTTTTGATAGTTGTGATCAAGATAACAATTTATTAATAATTTGAAACCCTAGGTGATAGTTTAAACTAAAGATTACCCACAAAAATCCCGTAACCTAAAAGTTAATTCCATTTACATTTTTTAATATTTGACTGCGTATATAAATGGCTTGAACTCTTCTACAAGAAGTTGAGACTAGACAATTCTTGTTTTCTTTATCATTTCCACCACAATTGATACAAATATATTAGTGTGACAATAATATGAATATTACATCAAAAGAAACAATAGTACAAAAATGAAAAGTATGCTGTCATTGAGCCCTTGTTTGGCCCCCATTTTGGGGTGCTGAAAATTTTTGGAATAATGATTGATGCGAAAATGTGTGGTAAAAAAGTAATGAAAAATTTTAGATTTGTGTGTCATATTATTTTTGATGGGAAAAAATGGGGGCCAAACGGGGGTTGAATATAGCATCCGCCAGAATCTTGTCCACGACAAACATTTCCATAGGCCAAGAATTCAAGAATGTCCATATCGCAATCTGCAGTAATAAGGACAGCCATCGTGTTAATGCCAATGAAAATTTCATTATTTAAGAATTTGAATTTATTTTAGTTCTCTTTTTAATACTTATTTTGCATATAATGCATTATACTTGATATTTGGTTATTTTCCTTCCAAGTAATCAGTTGAACAGCCAAGAAATGTATACCTGAAACCCAGCAGTAAGCACTCTTTTGAATAAGATCGGATTTTGATATCTCAGTCCGATTCCCCTTAGAACAATTAACAGTTGCCTGCAGAAAGAAAAAGGTGATAGCATGTAACAGTTGAATTAAAAAAAATGCGAAAAAGATGTAGAGAAAACAAATAGAGCTACAATTAGTAGGATTGTGCTACATGCACATAACAATTTACATAATGGTTACCAACAGATGATGGATAGGATTTAATTGAATCAAAATCTCATCAATCAAATAACTTCCCCACTTATATTTTGACACCTCATCATTATATAAAACATTATGTAAATAGTCATGTACAAGAAGCATTTCCCCAACTAATAATTCAGAAACTGTTTGGAGCTTAATAGCTGCAAATTCCATGATGTGTGCGTGTTTATGCAACATAATTGCATTGAATATGCCACAAGAACAACTTACTCATAAAGCGATATCCAATAATAAAAACAGCATCCACTAAAATATTTTACGAAGGATAAACTACCTATATAGTCGCTAAAAATAATGATAATAAAACCAGACAATCTTCCAATGTGCTTTTTCCTCCCCGTGGTTATTTAAAGCTAAATGTCATACAGCTCTGAGAAGAAAGCCAAGAATTTAAGAAAAGATTTTGTTTAGAGAAGAGTAACGCCTTTCAACTGTAAGAGCTGATTAATTTGATGTCAAAAACTGCAAGCCAGAATGATAGAAATATTCCTATCCACACCTACTTCAGTATTCTCACTTCAAATTGTCTACAATATAATGGATATACACACACACAATATGGTTGTTTAAATACAAAGCTATCTAGCATTCTGCCGCTCTACTCTAAATTAAAGAACCAAAAAAATCAACATAGATCCGTGACATTAAAAAAAATTCAATTTGAAGTATAATAACCAAGTCTTCAATCCAAAATGTTATAGCAAGTAACAGTTGTAAAGTAAAAAACAAGTGATTAATTTGGAACATTTACGGGATTATCTAGTTTGTGCAGGACTTATATTATTTATTTTCTGGTTACTCTAGTTATTTTGCGTAACCCAATTATTTGAAAATTGGAATGTTACAATACGAACAAATACAGAGGAAGATACTTCTATAATCAGTAACTAATATGATGTGGAAATGGATCTACATTTGAAGTGAAGACTTCAACACCATAGCTCAAATTATTGGCCTTAACTGCTACAAGCTATTTTATATGGCAAGAAAGTAAGAGAAGGCATTAGAGGATGAGAAAGTTGTAGCATAACTCATTCAACAGATACTTGACAATCTGAAAACAAAACTGCCACTTCAAGTAATATTTAATGCTCCAAGAGATTTTATTTCTAAACACAACCCAATTCCAGTTATATTCCGAGAGAAAATGGGAATCTGCTATTGCTTTAACTTGCTGCCAAGTACATTTGGAGTAAATGATTACATGCACCCTCATTTGTGCTTGAAGTTGGTTAGTTTGGGGATGCTTATATCAGAAGTAGAGAAGATATGCTCTTCCTTCTCCCTACCTCATCTCCCACACCCTCCAAATTAACTTGATCTTTATCATGAGATGATGAGATTAAGTTGAAACAATTCAAAGCGAAAATGAAAATCCAATGGAAGCATTTAACGTTTTCTTTTACAAGGTAGCAAACAGTGCTATTTCCTTTTACTGAAAATCTACCTTGAGCTTCTGTTATTGACTGGAAAAACAAAATGAATTTCAAATGATAGCACGAGATGAAACCATGTTCACTGCTGCCATAACATGTCAATATCATTTATAGGACACACAACAACATCACGACATGGTACCTTATACATAAATGTGGTACCGATATCATTTTCACTTCACCATCAATGAAATCGAAATAGCCAATACCCACAATCCCAACTGCTCACATATCAAAATCGTAAAATTCACAGAGACGTACATCTATGCACATATACATATATACAGTGTACAAGTTAGGTTTTGGAAAACAATTTTGTCGTTTCAGGAACTGGGATTCGCGATTTCCTCCCGAAAATGGAGACCTCTCCCCTAGAATCCAAAATCGGTCAGCCCTTCCCTCAACCCCAACCCAACCAACGACCTACCCCTACCGGCCTCACGCCACACATACCTGGCCGCTCCGACCAAAACCCACACACGCAGGCGGCGGCCCTAGGTGGAAACCCTAGCACCGCCGCTCGGGCAGGGGAGCGATCTGGGAAGCAGCTCCAGATTCCGCAAGATCCGATCGTCGGTCAGGCAGACGCGCCCGTCCGACGTCCTCTACAGACGATTCCGACGCCGGAGGGCAGAGCGACTGGGCCTCGCGCCGCTCGGAGATGGGGCGTGACGGCCACGCGCCGCCAAAAATGCTGAAATCTCAGCGATTTCTTCCCAGAATGCCCAGTCCACCTGTTTTGCCATCAGATGTGCTATTTTTACACAATAATAGGAAAAAGGGGGCGGATGGATATGGTTTTGCATTCAATCGGTGATTTAGAGTTGAGGCGAAGGAGTTTGAAGTGTCTGCTAACGGATCAGGTGTTGTTAGGAT
>CAIGRL010085434.1:0-20923 GCA_903798325.1 Fraxinus xanthoxyloides
TGTGCGAAAAATCCCCAAACCATCGCCACCATTGTACCAACCAGAAACAGGCGTGGAAGAGCAAAAAAGAGAGAGAATCGACGGTAGCGCGAGAGAGATGAAGCGACGTTCATAGCTTAGCACCGGTGGTGTCAAAGAGAGAGAAGGGAGAGAAAAGAAGAGAGAAGGCAGATCGAAAAACAGAAAGCCGTTCTCAACACGGTCTGAAGCCAGCAGCGTCGGCTGTCGCATCTCCTTCATCGACGATTGTAGAGTTTGAATGGATCGTCGATTGCTGGAGAGGGAGAAGATGAAGAGAAATGAATATAGAGAAGGGAGAGAAATGAAATAGTTTGGGTGTGTATAATATTTAATTATTAAATTAATATTTGATTTTTGAAAAACTTCATATCTGAAATTTGAAATTGAATCTTGAAAACTCTTGTTTTGTGTAATTTTCATATGAATATTATATACGTAAACCAATTTTTTTTTTCCTAATACATTTTCAACATTTTGTAAAACTAAAAATTGAAAGCAGCTTGAAAATAATAAATCAAATGCACCATAAATGCTTCAAGTGCTCCTCCAACATCACAGAGGGATGACCATTGGTCTCATGTTTCTCTAGCACTTATTCGCTATCCTAATTGAAACCTCAAAGAGGACTGGTCAAGGAAAAGAGTCGAGTTGATCGGGTTCGACAGTTGGGATGCCATTTGGGTCGTATAAAAAACTAACTCAAGAACCCATGAGAAGTGCTCTCGACAAGAATATATTTTTATGGTGTCCACAATTTTTTAACTACACATATAATTAACTTCTATCAAAATCTATTAAAAATGATGAAATCAAACGTGAGTTAAATGTCATTTTGCATGGTTGGTTAGTCGATGGATACTAATTAAGTCAAAGAACAAACTTGTTATCAGCCAACTAAGACATCGTTTGATGGTTTTTTCTTTTCAAAACTACTTTTTTCTACGTACTCATTTTCATTCAAATATACACCAATAAAATATTTTGCAGTAAGTCCAAAATTATTCCGTACTTTTAACCACACGTTCTCTAAATATTCATTATTCAAATTTTTTTGCTACCGAATAATGGCCACAAACAGGGGCTAAGGCGCGTCAGGGTTCATTTATTTTCTAGCATATCGGGCCTTGCATTGCTATCTTTCTAAATTTTGTTATTTTGTTAATGTAAGAAAAGAAATTTACATGAACAAATCATTGGCTAGAAGACACAAACCTAGCATAATTTGAGTTTCAAACTCAATGAAGTGCTGAATTGTCATGAACTTGATCGACTCAATCTCATTACACGAGTAAATTGTTACATCACAAATATTCCCAAATATTTAAATTGCTCATTTGTTTACAAGCATAAAATTGTTACTGACTATTCTCTTTATCTCTTATGAACCAGTCGTGCAATTTTCAATTTAAACTTAAACAAATTGAAAATATAATCGTTATCAAGTCTCACTCGTCCAATAAAAGTCAACAATAACAGCTAATTTTTCAATTTTAATCTTTACCGAACACGCCCTATAGATGACCAATAATTTTGAGCTCATATCCTACGATCACAATACTTCGGTTAAAAAATCGTAACAAACTGACATAGTCTTCCAAGTTGAATAGAATACTTATGTTTGATTTCTATTAGATTAATCCCTTTGGTTAACTATCATTAGCCAAAAGGAAGCAGGGAAAAATACCAACTATATGGGATCAATGACCCTTTCAAATGGGACTTTTACAACATTAGAAACGGATCTTAGAATTTATTTTAAAGAAAAAAAAAACAAACAAACGATTCATTTTCATTTATATTTTTCACTACTCCCTAATTTTGCATTAAAAATTCTATTAATTGGAAAAATAATTTTTATATAAATATTTGATTTAACTACCATTTGTTTGGCTCTTAGCAAACTACGGTACACGTGGCGCGAAAAGCAAACGGATTGATTTCTTTTCCAATAAACTAGCGATATCCCGCCTAATCTTTCGTTTCGAACTAGCCACGTCATCGGAAAAGACCCAAATCACCCGCCGCGGCGCCTCGTGATGCACAGAGTTACAGTTATTCACGGGACTCTTATTCCTCTATAGAAATTCGATCTAACCATTCATCTTCAAAATCCCTATTCATTTGTAGGAATCTATTTATTTTTGTTGAGAGCGTCATCGAGAAGTAATGGAGAGTGTTGATTCGGCTCGTGCATTTGTTAGAGACGTTAAGCGTGTCATAATCAAGGTGTTTTTTTTTTTCCTGTTTAGTCATTTTTTTTTTCTGTTTAGTGTATATTAATTATGTACTGCAGATTATATTGGGTTATATTGGGTGCTTTTTTAATTTTCTTTTTCTTTCTAATTTATTTGAATTGATGGGTTGTTGATGCTGGATTCAAATTAAGAATTGCATTTAGTTGAATTCTATAAAATTGACGTCTTTTCTTTAACATCGTGCTCTAATTTTGGAAGTTGTAATGAATCATAGAGTTTTAAGGTTTATCTGAGACTGCTTCATTATTTATATTTTTTGCAAGTTCTGTGTTAAGATTGATATGGGTATCAGGGCATTAGTGTTTTGTTGTTCTCAGAGTTATGATTGTCATAGATTGCAAATGTACCGAGTTGCTTTTGAAATGAAATCGGTCGATCATTCTTTTTTTTTTATATACTAATATTTGTGATACCGATAATAGTCAATGACTCCTACATTTAGAATTGTGAATTTATGGCTGATCAATTAGCTGTTGAATATTTAATATTTGGAATAGTGTGTAGAACCACTTGATCTAAAACTAAGCTACTAAACAAGGCTACATGTATATCATATAATCTTATTTTCAACATGCCCCTTCATGTGTAGGTGGGATATAATTTTTTGTCATTAAAGACTAACAAGTGAACGTTTTTTAATAAATAGGTGATTGCAAGACTCGAATCTAGGACATTTGCTTGCTTTGAAATCATGTTGAACCACTTGATCTAAAAGTTCATGCTATAAGATAAGGTTACATGTATATCATTTAAATTCTTACCTTCAACATAGTGACGTGGCATAATGTGAGAATTTTGGTGTTGGATATTGATGAGGCACCACGAAGACTGAAAATGATTATATCAGTAATTTGTTGTAAGAATACAGAACAGAAGTTGATATGGCACATGTCAAAAATGTGTATGCATTGTTTATATATTGAAGACAATAGTGCTACTGTACTCAGAACAAAAAATAGAATATACGAATAGATTTTTCTTCTCTCATTCATTTATCCATTGCCTTCTTTCTGCTATTCTTTTAATCCTATTTATTCTGTACCTCAACAAATACTAATGGCTGAATGTCATTATTTTCATCCTTTGCAATTTGTACCTCTCTTTAAATTCGGCTCCACTTCACATTAACTAATTTGAAATCTTGGCATTTTGACACATTGTTGCTACACTTATTTATAATAATTGAAGGTTGGAACTGCTGTTGTCACTCGAGTTGATGGGAGATTAGCACTTGGAAGGTTAGGAGCACTCTGTGAGCAGGTGACTAGGACTCTGATGTTTATGGATTTATGCCTAACTTTGATTATTTATTTGAGTTAATGCTTTAATTGGGATTTCTTACATTGTTAAACTGCAATTGAAAATGCAGATTCTAGAACTGAACAATCAGGGATATGAGGTTATTTTGGTGACATCAGGAGCAGTTGGCGTTGGTCGTCAACGGCTTCGATATAGGAGATTGATTAACAGCAGGTTTCTGAACTACTTGTGCTGACTTGGAGTTCGGTTTTGTCGAATTGGGAAACATACTTATGGACTCTTTGCTTTCTAATTTACCAGAAGACAATTATGTCACTAAGATATTTAATGGACCCTAAAGATGGAATCCATTCTATTAAATTTCAGGCGTTTGCAAGAAAATACTTATTATGAAAATGACTGTAAACCTTAACTAGGTGTAAAGTTTTTTCTTTTAAGTTTTGTTTCAGTTGAGAGCCACTAATATTATGTGACTTCTGGGTATTCACAGCTTTGCTGACCTCCAAAAACCACAACTCGAACTTGATGGGAAAGCTTGTGCAGCTGTTGGACAAAATGGTCTCATGGCTGTCTATGATATTTTGTTCAGTCAGGTGAAATCATGTAATAGATTGTTTTGGCCGCCTGTATTGCCTTATGCTATCTAAAAAAATAACCTTAGATGGTTAGGTGCTATTTTGTTCACATTTCTCTGGATCTTGAAAATTCTGTTTTTCTTTCTCAGTTGGACGTGACATCAGCACAGCTTCTCGTGACTGATAGTGATTTTAGAGATCCAAATTTCAGAAGACAACTCAATGAGACAGTAGAGTCTTTGTTGTCTCTGAAGGTTGTTCCTATATTTAACGAAAATGATGCAGTCAGTACAAGGAAAGCTCCTTATGAGGTATGCTTTGTTTCTTATTGCTTTCATTATTGAATCAACAGTTTAATTAGTTACGTATGCTACATACACCCACCCTTTTGGTACTCACTAGTCACAATGTGGGCAGCGAGGGCTGTCAGCATTATATATTATATGTGTTTAATAACCTCAATTTTGACAGCAGCATAGCTCATTCCTATTTCTAATATGCCACTAATCTGTAGGACTCTTCTGGAATATTTTGGGATAACGACAGTTTAGCAGCTCTACTAGCGCTGGAGTTAAAAGCTGACCTCCTTGTTCTGTTGAGTGATGTAGATGGACTTTATAGCGGGCCTCCAAGTGATCCACATTCAAAGCTAATTCATACATATGTTAAGGAGATGCATGAGGGCTTAATTACTTTTGGAGACAAATCTCGGGTTGGAAGAGGGGGCATGACTGCCAAAGTAAAAGCTGCAGTTCATGCTGCTCATGCTGGTGTCCCTGTTATTATCACCAGGTATACTGCATTCCTTCGTAGAAATGATTCAATTTTGAATCAAAACACGCATCAAATTTTCTTATTTTCCATGCTAGAGACTAAAGTACAATGATGCTTGCTTTTGTTCTACTTCCTGAAAGTGGTTTTTTCATTCTTACTTTCTATCAAAACAACATAATTTTATATAAGTAGGAAACTAAATTACACAGATTATGGAACTAAAAAAAGGGGAAAGTAATAATAATCACATAAGTTGGAGAATTAATTTCTTGATATTTTTTCGATCAATCAATAACAGAAATCCGGAAATTAACTAATATTCTTAGTCATTCAATCACCAAGATGAGGGTATTAATTCCTCTATAGTCTTTACTCTATTCTTCAATTGTCAGGGAAATAATTCCATCTCAATCATAACTGTCAACACAATGAATTCTTCAACATAATTGTTTTCTAGTGGTTTGTTTAGATTTATCCGAAGTCAAAAACACTTTTTTTATGCAGTTAGATGGAAAGACCATGAAGTGTTATGAGTAGATGACATTGCTGGATGAAATTGTTCTGAGGGTCAACTTCGGGAAATACTGGCAGCGTTATCATTTTTTAATTTTTTTTTTGTGTGGAAACATGGAAAAATAGCAGTGCTAATAATTGAAACCATTTTTATGACCATTATGTACCATTGAATTTTGAGGAAGAATGTTTTCCCCAATCCAGTCGCAACATATGCTGCAAATGATTCTAGTTTCTAGTCCTTGCAATTGGTATGAGGTAGTTTTCAGATCTTTTAATCAGGAATTGATAAACTTGAAGCATTAAGGTATATTGAAAACTGAAAAGAGCAGTTTGTAAGTGTGCTGATGGAGATAGCTGCTTATAAACCCAATTTAGAGGAATCTCCTTATAAGCCTTCTAGATGGGATTAAGGAAATTTTCTGTACTCCATAATAGTTCATTATCATGATGGATGCCTTATATTCAGTTTTGTACTTTGATATAAACTATAAGACACCAAAAGTGTATTGATGATTATTCATGATACAGAGAAATATCTCATGAAAGTTTTTCTCATTTTCTATGGTTGTTAGGATGATAGGAAATAGCTTAGGACATATATGGTTCTAATTTTCACATTTTCTAGAAATTAGTTCCACCATATTTATGTAACTAGTTTCAGAAAATACAAAGCGATCCGGAACTAGCCATATTTGTTATAACTTGTTCGTATCCATGAAGAAACATAGATGACGGATTCTATATATTTAAAAAATTCAAAAAATTTAGAATGGAAGATGGTTACATTGGATGGCTGTTTTACTAATCATTATCTAGTCTTCACATGTCATTTTGTAGGGAAGCCATCTGGAATTAGCTATATTTGTTCTAACTTGTCCTGTTGTCCATACCATAAAGAAAGATCTAAGATGTAATCTATATATCTATCAAATTCAATATTTTTTAGCTAAAAAAAGAAGTGAATTCTTGTTTTTTCTAAAGGAAAATGGTTACAATGCATAGCTGTTTTTAGGTTACTGAAACTATCAACTAACTGAATGTCAATTGAGCTGTAACTATTCCCAACCATGTCAAGACAACACATTGGTGTCAGAAAATGATAAAATTTGAATGCTGCTGATAAGTATTCAATTTAATTAGCAGGATAGAGGTGGATTTTTCTTTGGAATTTATGTTTCTTGCATCAATTGATTGATGTAGGGAATTGAAATGGCTTCACAACTTAGATCGGTCATGTTATGATGCTCTGTTGTTAACACTAGGGGGGTGCTCATTTGGTCAGGCCTTGGGTTTGTTCCTCAATGGTCATCAGTTCGAGTCTCCTCGGGGTCACTGAGGTGAGTACCCAACCGTAAACTTTAAGGCCCCGTGGAATTAGTTGAGGTACGCGCAAGCTGTCCCGGACATCCACGATTATAAAAAAACAATGATGCTCTGTTGTTAGTAGTTTGGATCGGAAAAACATAGCACTGTAATTAGAGCTTATGAAGAGGAGTTCAAACAACCTCAACCAGGTTCAATCTCGACACGAAAACGATTTTTAATGTGTTATAGCCTTAAAGGTGAAGAAGTAGCGTTAAGATTTTTGCAGCTCAAGGACCTATTGGCATTCTCTAAACTGATAAAGACTTGTTTCATTATTATTCAGGATCCCAATATTCTTCTTTAAGCATATTTTGAGCATTAAGAAAAGTGACCCTAAAACTACCTTGGGAAACTATAAATGATTTCAATCATGATATCTCCCCTTGGTTTCTTGTCTCTAATCTTATCCATGATAAGAGCACTATGTTTATGATGTAGACCCTTGCTTATGTACATATTTATGTCTAGAGATTGCAACTTGAATTACACCTAAGCATATTGTAGCTTTGGGTGTGAGGAAATGATATTATCATAAATGCCTCATCATTGCTGCCTGCACTATGATTTGTTGATTTCTGCTTTTTGTTAATCCCTTTCTAATTGATGACTATACTTTCTCCTTTTCTCCATGGGTGAAGTGGCTTCTTGGGTGACAGTATCCTTAAAGTACTCGACGGAAATAATATTGGTACTCTGTTTCATCGGGAGGCTAATGAATGGGTCCCGCTAGCAGAAGTCGGAGCACGTGAGATGGCAGTTGCAGCTAGGGAAAGTTCCAGAAGACTGCAGGCAAATATAATTAACTGGCACTTTGGTTACGAATTCTTGTGAAAAAGAGGGAGATGTCCATAATTTTGTTAGTACTTTTACCTGCAGGCTATGTCTTCACAAGAAAGGAGTAAAGTTTTGCTGAATATAGCCGATGCTTTGGAGGCAAGTGAAAAGCTGATAATTGCTGAAAATGAAGCTGATATTGCCGAGGCACAGCAGGCAGGATATGAGAAGTCTTTAGTTTCTAGGCTGGCCTTGAAGCCTGGTAAGGTAAGACACAGTTTTGCTACTTTAAAGCACGTATAAATTAGAAATCAGATGATCCCTGAATGATTTAGTCAAACTGCATCTTCTGGTTGGACAATTTCTCCATTATAGAAAACAAAATTGGATATATATAGAGTTAAATTGTTTTTTCAGAACTTTTCCTCCCTCTGATCAGTCCATATTGTTTATAGGTTTCAAGTCTTGCAAAGTCTATTCGCATTCTTGCAGATATGGAGGAGCCAACTGGGCAAGTTTTGAAGAGAACAGAGGTATTGAAATGGGATGCAGGCTTGCACAATTTTAACTAGTCTAGTTAGTTAACATAGAAAATAACTATTAATTTTTTATACATGCTTTATTTTACTTTTTTTCATAATCTTTCTGATGATTGTTTCTATATCCAGCTTTCACAAGGATTTATCTTGGAGAAAATGTCTTCTCCTTTGGGTGTTCTTTTGATTATTTTTGAATCTCGGCCTGATGCACTAGTACAGGTATATTGCAATAACATTCTCTCCATCAGAAATTTTGTAGGAGATGGTTTATTAGATTCTTGCATCTAAAACATTATACTATTTCGATATTTCAAAGAAATTGGGTGCAACTTGTGTATTATGCATGGAAATCTGATATTGTAACTGTCTGGTTTTCTATGTTTGGTTTAAATGGCTTTCACGGTACTGGTACTGCACTTGTATGCAGTGTTATGTAGGATTTTTTTGTCCATGCTTTTATAACAATTTGATTCCATCAATATTTTTTTGACCATCAGTTAACAGTGTTTCCTTCCATCAAGAAGTTTAACAATTTGATAAACCTCTCTCTTTCCATTTCATGTTTGATGTACAGAGACCATAAGTTTCATACTTTATCTTAGAGCAATATATGATTGGTAAACTTGACCCTCAGATGTTTCCAACAATAATGTACAAGTGGTTTTTAGTTTTTCTTACATTTGTTGTTGATTTTCCTTCTCTCTTTCCTACTTGTACATATAATGTTGTCTGCAGATGTCCAAAATAATAATTAAAACAATAAAGAAATTTGTAGACGCAGCATTTTTGGTATACTAATCAGAGTGCTGTTCCAGAATTTTATCATTATATTCATTCTTAATTATCTTAAGAGCATAACGAATATAACAAACTTGAATAAACTACTATATTAGAGTTAATTAAGCTACAGGCGTAGATAAATATTTAATTTGTTTCTTTAACCATGCAAGCTGATGATCTTTCTTTTTTTTTTTCAAATAGATAGCTTCATTAGCAATTAGGAGTGGAAATGGGCTCCTATTGAAAGGTGGCAAGGAAGCCAAGCGATCAAATGCAATCTTGCATAAGGTTTGATCTTCTGTATAACATTTTAAACGTCATTTTGACATAAAACTCGATCCTTATTTTGTCATATATAATTTTTGCCTGCTTCTAAATTAGTAACTTCATTTCCTATTTTTTTAGGTAATTACTTCAGCTATCCCAGAAAATGTTGGTGAAGGACTTATTGGACTGGTGACCTCTAGAGAAGATATTCCTGAATTGCTCAAGGTAGCTTGATTAAGAATTTTGGTTAATAACTCTAAATTCTTTCGGTTTATCGATTACGAATCTTGTGAAATATGAACTAGAACTGAACATTAATCTGTCTCTTGCAGCTGGATGATGTAATTGATCTTGTAATTCCTAGAGGAGGCAATAAACTTGTTTCTCAAATCAAGGCTTCAACTAAGATTCCGGTTCTTGGTCACTCTGGTAACTTGTATCTCATTTTGAATTAGTATACTATCTTTTGATAGCATATGCTTTTATGTTGGAAGGAATGCTTTTCATGTGATGGTTTATGTTGAGATAGCTCTGTTCTTTGCTTTCCAGATGGGATTTGTCACGTCTATGTAGATAAGTCTGCTGATATGGTTAAGGCAAAGCACATTGTTTTGGACTCAAAAACAGATTATCCTGCAGCCTGCAATGCAATGGTAATATTTTCGTTGATATTTTGCACCTCTATAAATCACATTTTTTAGTATGTTAGTATATCCCTAGCTCGCTGCTCTTGTTATTTTCAGGAAACACTTCTTGTACACACGGAGTTGGTAAATACTGGTGGCCTTAATGAACTTATTGTGGAACTTCAAATCAAAGGTTTTTATTTCCTTGATATTCATCTTGTTAATTGCTCATATTCTAAGTATAAATATTTTGGGTAAATTCAAAAAATACAGTTACAAGCTTATAGAGAAACTAATTCTAGAGTCTCCATGAGGAATGAATAAATACGTTGTGCAATTTCACATTCAATAATCCATTGTCAATTAATTATGTTGTTGAAAAATTAATCCTACAGTTCCCTTTGGGTTAAATATATACTGCATTTTTCTGCATTGCCAATTTTGAGATCACAATTATTCTGTTCAGTTATTGCTGGATCTAAGTATTAGTTTTGAGGAATAAGTAAAAAAAATTGGCATCTGAAGGGATTATTTAGCCTTAAAAAAAATTAAAAAAATTGGAGATCTGGAGATTAGTATAATTAGTGCATTTGATTCAGGGGTCACAATATATGGTGGATCTCGAGCGAGCTCTTTGCTGAATCTTCCAGAGGCATCTTCATTTCACCATGAATACAGTTCTCTGGCTTGCACTATTGAAGTTGTGGATGATGTGTATGCTGCCATTGATCATATACATCAGTATGGAAGGCATGTTAACTTTTAAAAATTCTTTGCATGTCACGTTCATTTGTGCCTTTATACAAATGCTGCTTGCAAGTGGTTGTTATGACTTATGCGGACGATTCTAATAAAGTAATCAACGTTCTCTTTTAATGGCAGTGGGCATACTGATTGCATCATTACTGAGGACCATGACATTGCAGAAATGTTTTTACATCAAGTCGACAGGTATTTTTCCTCTTGCTTGTCTATAACTTATTAGGGTAAAATACTCTAGAGCCCCAAATAGTTTTTTTTTTTTTTTGGATCTGATGTGTCCAGTATATATTTTGACTATCTGAAAATCCAATATGGAAGTTTCATCTAATACATCAATGATTATTATAAAAAGTTATGGCCATGTTGACTTAAATGACCTTAAATTCAAGTATGACGAAATGCAGTTGAAAAGGACAATTGTTCATATCTGTCTTGGCTATATACCTGCCATCATTCTGGGCTTTTGAATTGCATTTCTCTTGCACTATTTTATGCTATTTGATGTAAAAGGTTCAGAAGTGAAGACAAATTGTTGATTTCTCAATATACCAATTTGGAAAAATAAAATTGGAGCAAAAACTAATTTTCCTTTTGCTTGTCTATAACAATACTCTAGAGCACCGAGGAGATCTTTATTTTATTTTTATTTTTTTTTTAATATCTGATATGTCCAGTATATATTTTGACTATCTGAAAATCCAACGTGGGAAGTTTCATCTAATATATCCTATCTATTAATACATCATTGATTATTATAAAAAGTTATGGCCATGTGGACGTGCACTATTTTATGCTATTTGAGGTAAAAGGTTAAGAAGTGAAGACAAACACTTGACAAATTGTTGAATTCTCAGAATACCAGTTTGGATTAAAAAAAAAAAAAAAAATTGGAGCAAAACTCTCAATTGTGTAAATTATTTTAAAAAAAACCAACCAAAATGATATTCCCAGCTGCTGACATTTTCTCCGGTTTGATGAAGATTTTCCCCGAATCTTGTGCTGAGTTTAATTGACAAATTAATCAGCACCGTTTCATTATCTCTAGGTCTTCAAACAATTAATTTTCTTGCTTTTTCCCCTTAGCTTCCTTACTAATTTTCTCAACTTCAATGCTATTTTATGTAATCGAAATATTCAAAGTTTTGTTGCCAGCTAACTCGAGCAATTATATTACAATTAACACCATGTTCTACTATAAGCAATATTTGGAGCATCAAAAGTAGATTCAATAAATGGTAGGTCAGAAATTCGACCTTCCCGAATCTTAAGGTGGCTGGTTTATCGAGTTTAATGAAACAACATGCCTCGAAACTTATATGTGAACAATATGCTTGAAGACATTTTCCTAATGGAAAGCCAAGGGATTCCTCCACCCCCTTACGATTCATCTGTGGTAACTTTAGATCTGAAACATTTGATAAATAAGAGAACTACTGAATTTCTAAGCTGTTGTATTCTATATGTTGGATGCGTGTGTCCATTTCTTGTGAATATTGATTAAAGGGATATTTTCGTCCAAAAAGTGACATCTTGTTAAATGGTTGATTAGTTTTAAAACTTCTGTCACTCTATTTTCATTTTAAGCTCCTTAAAATTGTCTGATTTTTTTCTTTTCAGATATAAAAATTGTGGGCTTCTTTGTATTTTCTTGAATTTATTAGAATTTATGTTATGAAACCTTATGTGTAATATATTTTTTACTTCTGAAAAATAAGAGGTGAATATAGCGATATAATAGGCTCTTGAACAACTTAACATCCTTTTTTACACCTGCAGTGCTGCTGTTTTTCACAATGCAAGTACAAGATTTTGTGATGGCTTTCGTTTTGGACTAGGGGCAGAGGTATGCCATTTACCATTTTTGTTAGTATGATAAATTGTTTGTAAATTTTGTCCTATCATATATTTTTCTGTTTATGAAAAGGTTGGGATCAGTACAAGTCGAATTCATGCTCGTGGACCAGTAGGTGTAGAAGGATTGCTAACTACACGATGGTATGCTGCAATATCTCTTTTCATAAATTCACAGTAGCTTTTTTGTCTGATATTTACTTTCTTAATAATAATGTGACTTATATGTTATATATTGCATATTGGATATTATCATGACTAGCACAAATCTTCATGACATTAACCCTTCTTTTTCCAGAAGATTGTCCAAAAACAAGAATCTTAGCATAGACTCAACTCTTCGGAGATTGCTTGTGTAGATTTAAAGATAAGACAAAAACTTAGATTTAGAGCAGCACATTATTTTAATAATGCATATTTACCTCCATTAGACTGAACCTGGTGGTTACGTCAAGTGTGAGTGTGATATCTGGATGTCTGCATAATTACTTCACTGTGCACGTCTAGCAAAACATTGAAACCGATGGTGCTGTTAGTGATGATTACTGTGATATTGATTTCTTAACACCTTCTCTACTTCATTAATGGTGTCGAACACATTAATCCTTGCTGTAGCCCGACTTGTTGCATTTGGAACTTCTAGGTCTGAATGTCAGCTTGTCTCATGTTATAGTTAAGATTGTGTACAGGAATTAGCTAGTTGGAAGATCACAAAGTAAGCTACTTTGGATTCATACTTCCTTCACGAGGTCTTGATTCTTATGCTTATCTGTTGAAATGAGTGCTTCGCAAACTAGTGCAAGCTTGGTTAGTTTTCAATGGATAAAGATGGCTGAGGAATTCGACCTCGGATGTGTTATATGCATTTACTGTTTTCTTGGATTTAGTTTCCATCCAGGTGACAATATGAAGCACGGTATACCTGTGTGTGTATGCATGTATCTTTGGTTGATATCAAACTGGTTCACAATTTAACTAGTTTACTTGAAATTGTTTGATTAACCGCTGCATTGCTGTTATTGCGTAGGATTGCGAGAGGAAGTGGACAAGTGGTGGATGGTGATCACGGAGTTGTTTACACTCACAAGTCCCTAACTCAAGATTGAGATATTGCAATTGATCGGTGCGTGTTTGGTAAGCAATATTGGATGGTATAGTCAAAAGTATTTTCTAATCCCCTTTACCAAAATTGCCGTGAAAGTATTCAGCTTTCTGTGTATTCCCAGGGTGTCATGTGATAAATTGGCGATGTATTGGCATTACTGGAGTTGTCTCAATAATGATCAATTACTTTCAAAGCAAGGTGGTTGTTGGTTCATTTCAGCTTTTAAAACGAAAGAGGAATGAACAAGCCCTAGTATTCAGACTTGACGTCAACTCATTATATTCAGTAGGTTCATAAATTGTATCGTTAATCTGGTTTTTGATTTGTAGCGGTTGAGTAATTGCAATGTGACAATTGTTTGCCGATAACATGAGCAAAATACTAAATTAGTCATGTTTCAACGGTCAGTTTTGATATTCTAATTTTATGTCCCAGCATATAAGAGATCTTGGCTACATCGAAATTTGATGGCCATCACAAGTTTTGTTAGGATCACCAATCTTTATATCTGCTTCAATTTATTGCGTTCTTTCAAAGTGGTGACATAACTGGTGAAGCTTCACTTGATAGTTCATTGGTCATTTATTGCTTTTGCTGGATAGAAGTATGAAGCATAATTTCTTAAATTCAAAAGGTGGGTATTGTTGGGAAGTAACAATAAACTTGTATATTAGAGTTTAGTACAGTTGGTATTACGAAAGTTGTGTCGAAAGCACTGACACTTTTTAATATCATATTAGATTTCTTTTTCGGTAGATATTAGTGGCTAAATATGGTTACATCTAGTGTTATAAATCTATATTAAAATTTTATCAACTTTTTAACGGGTTAAATTTCAATTTCTCAAATATACATTTTATGGTATCAACAATTTTTATTAACTTTTCAATCATATATTTTATCAATAATAATAAGCCTAATGAAATGTTGGCCGAAATTAATAGGAAACCTACTAATTTTTAAAGAAATTGGGTCTTATAAAGAAAGTTGAGGGTGTTTTTGATGGATATTATTGATGAAAGAATTTATTTTAAATAGTGATATGATGAGAAATACGTTGTTAAAAAGTAAGGAAAAGTTATTAATGTGATGAAAAATATTATTTTGTTAAAAATGAGTTTTGAAATAATGTGTACCAAATAGGGGCTTAATGTGAAATCAAATATAAATTATTTTTCGTACATAAATGTTATAGAATAATATAATTCAGAATATATAAATACAGTAGAAGTACATGCTTAGAATAATACCTTAACTTTGTAGAAATTTAATAAACTAATTAATTAGAGCATTGTACAATTACTGTAATATTCAATTTTGAATCTCGTGATAAATCACCGGCTCAACTCTTAATACATAAATAATTTGCCATGAAAATGAAGGTAACTAAGCTCGAGGTAGCATACTGAGATTGCCTTATAACTCCTATATATATCTCGAAATAAAAAAAAAATTCATCCAGGCAAAATGGATAAAAATAACAAAAAAGAATCCATACAGGTAAAAGATACATATGTAATATCTTTATATTTTAAAAAATACATAATTTTTAAAAAAAAAAATTTAAAATGTTGCAGGTCTATCGCACTCCTACCTTTGGTGGCTCCAGCATGACATACAGGTAATTACAAAGTAAGAAACATGCAAGCAACGATATTTTAGTTTTCCAATGGCAAGTATGTGTTCAATTTTTGAAAACTTTGGGATATATTCACATAACAAATCTCACAAGGGGTGGATATTCTACTTATGCAAACCTAAGCAACATTTAGAATTGAAGTCAGTAGAAAATGCCGAAGTGCTAGTAATTTGATAAAGACGTGTTTTTTATAAGAATGAAATTCAAATTGTTTCGATAGAGTGCGACTCTCTTTAGGGCGAGAAGCCAACCATTACACTTCAATGAACTTATAATGCTTTTATAATAGTTGAATTTTCAGACTAATTCTTCTTATTTTATTTCTTGTGATAAAATAAAGTTGTCCACATAGTTGCATCTTTTAATTTGTTAGATCCAAATGTTAAACAATGGATAAGTTTCTATTACTCGTTTTGTTTCGACCTCATTTCATGATGACATTAATGTATACTAGACTTCTAGTATAATTTTGCTGAAAAATATAGAAAAGGCAGTCATTTTGTACTCGATCGGTCATATTCAATTTTCAGATTTAATAACTAGAATCGATCCAATTTACCCCATATTCCAAATTCATGAAATAAATAAACAAAAAATAACTTAATAGTGCAACTAGGAAAGCAAAGTGGCTACTGTTAGTACATGCAACTGCAATTAATTTGACGTATAGCTCAAATTACAAAACAATTGTTCAATGATGAAAGACACCAAAAAGAAGCAAGGAAACTTACGTGCATAATTATGGTATTCTTTCAAGGGGCAGCAGTGTCCCTTAAAGAATGTGACGTGGCAGCGGAGCAAACAGTGCCCAGGGGTGGACTGCAGCTTGGGAGAGCGGTGACGAGGTAATATGTTTCTTCTTAGAACCATGCTATGATTACAAAAAAATTTCACAGAAAACATACGAGAGTTTGAAATGAAGAGAAATAATTGAAAAATTGGAGGAGGAAAAATAGACACACGGATAAGATTGATGTGTTTCAAATTTCTGGCAAAATATTCTTGTACTCAAAGAATTTTTCTTCTTCTTAATATTTAAAATTTTCTTTTCTTTTACTTGTCCTATTATATTCTAATAAATCTTAAGACTTCTTATTGATCAAACAAAAATGAGACACCGGAGGAAAAGACATTATTATGTCATCAACCAAAAGACAAAATAGTGTTGTACGAAAATTTGAATATTGAAATCAAGTTCTTGCATCGACATTTCATATCTGAAAAGTAGATAGAAATAGTCAAGCAAATGAAACGAGATGTGAGGCAAGAGTTACATGTTGAACTGCCATCTTTATATGCCAGTTGAAGCCTTAGCGATGATCAAGGCATATCTATCAAATTGGTTTAATCCGATCAAGGGGAATGAAGGAAATCCGACTTCATAACTTAAATAGAAGAAGCTATACGAAAGAACTAAATCACAATCGAGAGACTAATCTCTTCAAAAAGGGAAAGAAAGGGTAAGCCAATCGCCTTTGTTGCCCCTCGACTCGATAGAGTGAGTCTACTTAGCAAACTGACACGACTTAGCTGCTATGGATGAAGAAAGGCTTTGGAAAGCTGCAGAGTTTGCATTTTCTTTAGTGGATTGCCTGGCTACTGCCTTACTATCTAGTTAACATAAATAAAGAAAATATACTATAAGGTAGGGCTGAACTTTCAAATCTGAGGGCTCTGTCCCCAAACCTCCCCTCTCCAATCGACGAGAACATCCAACTGCTACAAGATTTAAAGGTCATAAATCCTCTTATTTCAAATGAATCCGCATAGCAAACTGCACCTAAATGCCCTTTAGCTACTAACATCAACATATTGGGTATTACAGAACACACAAGCATTGCCACATCATTCAGGCAAATGAATGCTTAACATAAAGTTCTCTAAAGTGCAGGATCACATAAATAGTAGTAAACATAATTAAACTAGTTTTTGAAAACAGTTCCACCAAAATTGTCTAAATACTTGCTGTTCATGCCTCGACGAACTTTTTGAGGTTCTTTAGCCAAGTAACGTATTCTTTGCCGTCTTTACCAATCATGTACTCATGCAAGAAATTGGTTGTGCTGGGCTTGATTCCTCTTATCTCTAGATACTTGTGAAAAGCCTTCTGCAGATTTTCATCCAAGTCCCTGAGAGAGAAAAAAGCACCATTTGCATATTTTTTTGAAGAGAAAAACAGAGCACTCAGAGATAACATAAACAGGATACATAGACAAAGATATTTAGATACTAACGTGAAATCAGGTCCTTCGTATGCTATTTGATCTTCCGAACTTTCGGAGTCCTTAACAGACAAGCTGTCGATTGCAATCTCATCTGGGTAAGCCGTACATCCAAACTCTAAACAGGGTCCATTCTTCTTGGAAACTCTGACAACAAGAGGTATACTTGATTGAGGGGCTCTTTCTTCATCGTTATTGTCATTGTCATCATCGTTCTCCTCACCAGTTACAAGGTCAGGCATGTGAACTTCGACACTGATAGTTTCACCCTGATATTCTCTAGTTAGAGTTATGGTTTGTTGTCCGGGATGGTCTTCAATTGCAAAAGGAAAACCCTTGGGCACCTCCACAACCTATAAGACAAATCATTATTGCCCAAAATAGAGTTTGGACACATCATCAATGAAAAAATATTGGCATATACACAAATGTTATTAGAAAGGCTTCAAGTGGCATAATAGATAACTAATAATAATCAACTACAATAAAACTACAGAATGCGTAGTTAACAAACAGAAATCTAATCGATGCACAAAATCAATAACCCTTCGTTTCTATTTAAGGTGACTAAGGGAATGCAGCAGAGATTTTTTAATAAAATCATACTAGCAAAATCCATTTCCCAAACATAATAAGAGAAACTATAGAGAATAAAATATCAAAATAAATTGCGGAATATCATCTCTTTCATTTTCCAACATTTTCTAGCAAAAGTCAGCAATCCGTGCTATAATTTGACATCATGTTACCAAAATCGTACATACAAAATTATCATACAGAAATTATAAAATATCTTCCAATATGACCAAACAACAAAATATATCCCCTATTCATTAAGAAATGTGCATTATATATTAATTCATGTACATAGAAATTAAAATACTAATACTGCATTCTATTATCCAACAAATTCATACAAACTAAATAAAATTCACAAGTCATTCGACACCATTTTCCAAACATCATTTGAAAAATTAAACATTAAATAAAATTTCAAGAAAAATATTCAGTCCCTCATTTTCTAGCAATATACACATAACAAAGACAAGTTGTTTACATGAAAATGTTAATGTTAAATAAATAAAAGAAATAAAACCTCGTCATTATCCTCGGACTCCTGGGCACATTGAATCTCGGAGTCGATGACCCGGAGGAGTGACTCATCGGAACTCGGCCTTTTAGTGGAATAGTGATGAATGGAAACCGAAAACGATCTCGGGATCAACTTTCGAGAGAGATCGCCATGGGTTTGGACAGCGTCAAAGAGGGCAGAGCAGTGGCGGTGGTATCTTTGACTTCCAGATGAAGCCCTGATGGCCAAAGGTACAACTCGTGAAACTGTTCTCCGGATTGTGTTGACGAGTGCCATTTTTGTTGAGTGAGATTGAAGTCTTTCAGGCCTTGAACGAAAAGAGGGTTTTGCTGAGAGGGGAGGCTTACGGTATTTAGGGTTTTAGAAGTGGCTTTTATAGATTTTTGGGGGAAACCCGATATGGGGTATTAATGATATTAACTTCACAAATATTAATTTTTTTTAATCATGAAATTCCATTTAACACTTTCGCTTCATTAATTTCAAAATGCATTTTTCTTTTCATCTTTTCTTTTAATCACACGTTTTTTAATAAAATAATATTATATATAAACTAAAAACTCTTATTTCTTTTTAACAACATATTTTTCAAAAAATCACTATTACAAAATATATTTTTTCTCAAACAATAGTTTTTAAATTATGTTACTTGTACATCAATTGTTAACATTAGGTTTGACATCCCCATATATGTAGGAAAGAGTCATACTATGTGTATGTACACATAGTATTTAACATAATGTGAGTGGGATGAGGTCATACTACAGTATCGTGTGTCCCACCTCACTCACGTTTTGTGAACTAAACGTACACACAGATTAATCCATATAGGAAATTTGACCATTAGTTGGGAAAAAAATATTGATAAAATCAATGTACAAAAATTTATCGACTAGTTTCAGACTTTTAAAGACATTTTAGCGATAACTTTTCTTAGACTTTTATTGATTTTTATATATTTATACGAAATTAATGAAAGTTTGCATACTTCCACCTAATTTCGTTTTGAGATTTTTATAGAATTCATGTGACCTTTGAAAATTTTCATTTACACCGGTGCATGAAAAGAATTTTGGCAAATGCTGTTTGTTAATTGTAATGCAGAAATTAATGTTTTGCTTTATTTTGGTGAAATGGTTAACAATGCTTAATGAAATTGTCCAAAGAAAGAAGCTGGTTTTGGACTTTACCCCAACATCATATTTTCAAGCATACTTACAAATTATATCTGGAAAAAAAAGTATCGAGATTGGAAATGTAAATGTGTTTAGCTAATTAACAAATTACTCATTTACGATATTAGACCCGATTTTCTATTTAGCTAATTACTTCTTTTGAATGAAATTAACCATAATTGATTAATTTAACTTACCGTATCTCTATATCGATTTAAAACCAAACGATCGCATTAAATTTTTGTAAAAACAGCTCAATGAATCACCTAAAATTAGATGTATATCTCTATCTCCTACATGAACCTAGGGTATTTACTATATGATCTAAAATGTACGATATTATCTCGAACGATGCACAAGTCACGAAACAAGATCATTCATTGGCCACATAAAATGAGAATGCATGAAATATACGTGAAAATAAGCATTTTAACATTAAAAAACAAATGTTGAAATTAATCAAGTCAAGTTAAGTTTCCATTATAAATCCTTGACACGAGAACTTAGCTCATTTTATATATATGGTAAAAAAGAGAAAAGTTAGAGAAATACATTGCAGCTTCTTAGAGAAATAATGAATAAAATACAATACAAAATGTAAATCCTTCAATTGGTTGAATTCCGAAATGAGTTTTGCTTTGGTGTTGATTTTCCCCAAAAATCTCTCAAATTTCTTTAATTTCTTTTCCTTCTTGTGCCCTCGATCTTGCTCCTCTTTTCTTCCAAAAGCGTAAAGAAAATGAAAAGACGAAGAACGGGGTTAATGTGACTAAAAAATAGTATTTAAAAGGCTAAAAACCGTCCCCGACAAATTGCAAAAGAAGCCCATGTCGAAAACAAACAAGTCCCAGCCGAAAAGCGGCGCGCGTGTTTTTGGTCTCAGTAAATCAAAAGAGCCCTCTCCCACACTATCTAAGCCTGTGTGCGTGAACTTTCTTCTTTTCTTTTGTCCAACTTAGTTCTCCATATAATTGCACTCCAGGCCCTCAAATTTGATCTTGTACAATCTATACCTCATATTTTCACTTTTATACCAAATTTGCCTTCCAAGAATTGCAACCCAAGGTCTTCCAACTTTTTAACTTGTGCACTTTGGTCCCCAAAAAATTGTACGCTTTTGGTCCATTTTCTCTTCTGTTTGCCTTATTCTCTTTCATTTTCCATTTGACGTTTATGACCTACAAAAGTCAAAACTACACAATTGTGAGTCAATATCCGCTATTTTCATCTATAATAAACATATTTAGATATTAAATAACTGATCAAAAATAAACTTATCAATGACCAATCCATTCTAGCGGTTGTTTAAAAAATTACTAATAGA
>CAIGRL010085461.1:0-22043 GCA_903798325.1 Fraxinus xanthoxyloides
TTTTTTTTTTTTTTTTTATAGGCAAATGATTTTCCCACTTTTCCTCACACATTCACATTTTCTTGCTTTTCTTTGAAATCGGGTAGGAAAATGGTTTTCCAGGTTTTTTTATTTATTTGCAATTGGAAAAAATTCTACATACAATGGTAAAAAAAAAATTATCACTTTTATTGACAATTTACGTACAAAACAAAGCCAAAAAATGATATTCGGTATAGCCAAAAAAAGGGCAATTGGAACAAATTCTAAATTCAATGATAAAAAAAAATATCACTGTAATGGACGATTTTCGTGGAAAAAAAAAAAGAAGTCAAACGGATATCAACGTTTCTTAAGTGGAAAATTATATCAATCAAACACAATTAATTACAATTCTCAGTAAAACAAATTCTAAGCAATTCAATTCCCTGGAATTCATTTTCTTTCCACCCAAATTCCATATTTGCAATCAAATGAACCCTAGTGAAAAAGCCCATCTGAACTTGATAATGATTAGCATAACATTTAATATCCGGTTCAAGTGAATAGAGTCAATTTAACCAGTTTAGACAGTTCTTGATCGATTCATCTGCATATCGGTAAATTAGAATAATCAGACCAGTTCAAAATTTGGTTATCTAATCAGAGTGGCCGGACCAGTACGATGTTTATACTTCATAGTAAAGACAGAAACAAACATAATAGAAACAATATTTCATTACTTTTTTTCACCAAATTACAAAATCGAATCGAAATCCCCGTGTGTGGGGACATAATCATCCCAACAAAGGTGAAACAATGAATTAGCAATGGATTTAATAGGCCTTTGTGGGTTCTGTGGTTAATCCATATCCAAATGGGAACAATGGATCATAATGCCGATCTCCGACGTTCATTGGAAGCTGATCAACAGTCTTGAACCATGAACGTGAAAGCTTGCCTGTAAAGCCATAGTCGCCGAATAAAACATCAGCAACACCTTGGCCTTCAGTTCCTGGGAGCCAAGCAGCTACAAGGGCATCAATATGATCAAGATATGGTTGAATCACTACTGGACGGCCAGTGATAAGAACAACAACACATTTCACAGAACCACAAACATTTGTTATGATACTTGGTCCTGGGTCAGGAAGCGTCAAGTTTAAGCTATCGCCGTTTGTTTCTGAATATGGTGGTTCCCCCACTACTACAACGGCGTAAGAGAAGTTGTTCGACTTTACATAGCCAGAATCTGGATTCTCACTGAACACAACTTCCGTTTTAGGGTCAACAGTATTCTTTATGGCGGTAAGAATTGTGGTACCTGATCATGTCAAAGACATTAGGACGCTGAGATTGATGCAGTTATGAAATTCTTTCAAGTATAGGAGTTCCAAAATATTTATTCTGAAACTAGAGTTAATGGATTTACCAACTGTAATGTTGCCGGTTTGTCCCTGCCATTGAATTGTCCACCCGCCACACTGATTACCAATATTGTCTGCGTGGGTTCCCGCCACTAGTATTTTTGGTGCCTTCTTTGAAAGTGGTATTGACTCCTTGTCCGAGGATTCACCATTTTTAAGCAGTACAAGAGATTTTCTCACTGCTTCCCTTGCTAGTTCTCTATGCTCCTGTTAAAAATTACCCCAGCATACCAACTCAACTTTTCCATTGCACACAGGTTATGCAGGGATTCGAATTGACGAAAATTTCTAACTTACCTGACTTCCTAGGTACTTGGTCATGCTATAATCAGCCAAAGGGTTTTCAAATAGTCCCATGATGAATTTCACCCTTAAAATCCTCTTCACCGCATCGTCAATTCGGCTCATTGGTATGAAGTTATTTTTCACCAAGAAGGTTAGACCATCAATAAATTCTGTGTAATTGTATGGAATCATGAGCTGCAATTTAAATACCAATGAAAATCCATCAGTCTATTGGACCTGCACAATGTTGTTCAAGTTATATTACGTATAAAAGCAGATAAATAATGTACCAACCATGTCAATGCCTGCATTAACTCCTGCTAGAATCGAATATGTGTAGTTTGCATGAGGTGGAGAAGTAATTCGATCAAGACCTTGCCAGTCAGAAATAACAAAACCCTGTGACATGTATCAAAAATTAATCTTAGTTGCTCTCTTCAATAACTCTTAAGACTTCCTATTGAACTTTAATAGGGAATTTGGATTTACTCTGAAACGTAGTGTATTCTTAAGAAATCCAGTGACAAGTTCACGATTAGCATGCATCTTTACTCCGTTCCAGCTTGAGTAGGAGACCATGACTGTTGACACACCCTTAATGATTGTATCATAATAACCTGGCATGTGGATACTAAGCAGTCCATGCCTGTTTATGAATGTATTGTTCTCATTGATGCCTTCGGTCGTTCCACCATCACCCACAAAGTGCTTTGCACAAGCCGCAACCTTTTCTCTGTGTGGACATATACAAAACAAAACAAAAGTCCATTAATAAATGGAACAAAGAAAGGTTAAAAGATTCTTATCATGCTTGTCATGTACTGTTTGTCCTCATTCCTAGATATGAAGAACAAACATTCGTGAAGTAGGTGTGGACATATATAGGTGAAACGGTCAACTATTCTTCCTATTCAAGTGTTTTCTACCAATGCATCTCCCATTGGTTTAAAAATACTAGTAAAGTATACATATTAACAAGCAAAATTTGAAGCTTGACAGCAATGTTAGACCTGTGAATTGTTCCGGTCTTCTTTACTGTCATTTGTACTTAGAATTTTTTTTTCCTTTAAACTAATCATCGGAGCTATAGTCCATAGCATTAGTCGTAATCCAGTTGCAAACCTTCCAACTAATGTGTTTGAGTCACATTATGTTGGAAGAATGTATTCTGGAATAGCAGATTCATGGAGAATGTGTGGTTGAAAAAGAAAAAAAAGTTATTGATGTGATGGAAAATATTATTTTATTGAAGAACGTGTGAACGAAAATGAGTAGAAAAATGAAAATTTTAATGTGGTTATATAACAACAAATCTAGGAAGAGCCGACCTAGGGGTCGTTCATTCTTTGATCCATTGCCTACAAAAGTTGCTTTCCCATCAATCCCATCAATCTAGTGGCCAACTTACTCTAGAAGGAATTTTTCTAAAATCTGTCTCTTTCATGCTAAAAATCATTTACAGAATGGACAAGCACTAATTTGTGAAAAGATCACTGCTTGTGGAACTATACTTTTAACATTATGGAATTGAATTGTTAAATTTGGAAAAGATTGTCAAAAAATCGCTAGAAAGACCAATTTATTCAACCGAAAACTTACTTTCCACCAACGTATGGAACACCTTTCCGAGAATTAGCTGGCAAATCTCCTTGTAATCCGGGTACCAATTCAGTCATTGCCCGAACTATAGCTGGATCTTCACTATAGCTTTCATAACAACGGCCCCATCTTGGATCTCGACAGACCTATCAAATGGAACAATCATTAATGAAAACGAGATATTTTTAAGAAAACCTCGGTTAATACTCAGATAAGACTAATTACCGCAATGCAAGGTGCAAAAGCATAAGAAATGCCTGTGGCTCTGACTTCAAGAGCAGTTGCAGCTCCAATCTTCTTGACCAGTATAGGATCCCTGTTCAAAGTAAAACCATATATTCATAAAAGAAAGAAAACGATTGATCATTCTCAAGATAAATGATTCAATAGGTTGTTGCAAAAGCTAATCAAATTGGGAAAAATATCAATATGACTTCATATCTACTTGCCTTGTTGCTCCAAGACCAATATTGTGGGGGAAGATTGTAGCATTATAGACATTGTTGTGGCCATGAACTGCATCAATCCCATATATCATCGGTATCCCAAGACGGGTCGATAATGAACCCTTTTGGAAATCATTCACCATGTCCACCCAGGTCTCAGCAGATGCCCTTGGAGCCGGAACACTACCTCCCCCACTCAATATACTCCCTGATCCAAGAACCCAAAAATACACACAAATAAATCCCAAATTGCATAAACTATAATGAACAATAGAAATTAATGATTCAGAGGGCAATGCTGATTTGTATTTTTGCATACCTATATAGTACTTTTTCATGACCTTCGCTGATGCCACGGAGCGATCAATTTGTGTCATTTGGCCTATCTTTTCTTCTAAGGTCATCCTGTTCATCAGGTCCTTGATTCTGTGATTTATTGGCATTTTAGGATCTTTATAGATCATATGTTCTGCATTTGCTATAGCTGTCCAGCAACACAATACTAGAATCCCAATTAAGAATGGACTTTTCGCCATTTTTCGACTCAACATAGCCTCCTCACTCTGTAAGATAAAATTTTCCAAAACTAATCAACATTAATAATCCAACGGTGCAGATCAAAACTATAAAAACCAACATAATAGATTAAAGTAAATGCTACCTACATTCATTAATAAAACCATGTGTAAATCAAGAAGAAAGGTCCAAAAGTCAAAAAATGAATTTTGGGTTCCAACAATTGGCCCACAATCCACGTGAATCATTCGCATTGGCAGATTAATCTATAGAAAAAGTAAGAAAGATATGCAGCTATCAGAAAACTTACCGAGAAATCACCGAAAATGAAGACCAACGCAATGCTGCAGATATAAGAAGCTAAATGTAAGCTGAGAAAACAAGAAATGGAGAGAGAAAGCACTTAAAACTCACAATAATCAGTAACCTCTCTGTCCAATATATCTGCTAGAGAAGAGTGAGAGAGAGATTTACCCAAAACTGTTTGGAAAAATGAAGATTTTTCTCTTGGGAAGAAATGGTGCTGGATAAGTATGGTATTTATAGAAAAAATTGTTTCAATTACCTTATTTTCTTATGACTAAAACCATTTATTTGTACAGAAAAATGGCCAGAGAATTTAATCAGAAATCTCACACGGAGGTGGGCCCCATTGTGAATTAAAAATTGCAAAAAATACGTGGCCCCACCTGTGTTGTGTGTGTCTGGTGAAATTCTATGTGCACAGAGCAAGGTTCTTTTCTTATTACTTTATTGAATTTCGAGAATCATTTTGTTCTCAAGTTAAAATGACTTCTCCGATAGCCCGTTTTGATAGTTATTATTTGAAAAAATAAAAAAATAAAAAAATTGAACAGCGATTTTTTTAAGAATATATAATTAAAAATGAGGAAGAATTTTGAACTGCGTGTATGATATTTTATTGTGTGAATTGAGCGATTAAAAATAAATCTATGTTTGGTACAAATTAAAAACTGATTTTAATTTCAAGTCAAAATCATTAATTAATTTTAACTACACAGTTCATCATTTTTATTAAAATATACTAAAAATATAATTTTAATCTACAACAAACAGGAGTTAAGTTTGTAGGGAAAAAAATTGGATAATTGTTGTCAAAAGGGGCTAATCGAACGTCGACTTTTCAACTATCGTACCCAACAATAATAGGATATTCACTTAAATCACAATATTCTAGACTCCAATAATGATATAGATACAAAGCGAAGAAATCCATGTATATTATATAGAATTATTCTTTAAATTTGAACTACTCAAATCACGATATATCAAACGTTGAGAATATAAGAGAAAAATAAAATGAGTAGACTGACACGTCTTATGTTTCTTAGCTCTTATTTGTCTCTCATTTTTTAAAAATTATTTTTAACCACATTCACACAATAAAATATATTACATATAAATCCAAAAATTTTCTACTTTTTAATCACACATTCTTAAAAAATTCACTATTCAAATCAATATTTTTTCCAAAAAAATGGCCACCAAACGGGACATAATTTGATTTGAGTAATTTAAGAAGAGTTTCTTTGAAAATAAATTAATTATGAGCTCCGGCTCCCAGCATTACTTTTTCATCAGAAAATGTTTTTATAAATAATCATCAAGGGAAAAAAATCTTATGGGGTCTTAAGTACATGTTTGACTAAAACTATAAATTTATACTGATATTCATTCATAATTATTATTCATGGAATAATGAAGAAGAATTCATTATTCCACGAATAATAATTAAATTAATATAATAAAACGAAAATTACAAAATAAAAGTTGAAAAAACCTTATCAGGCGGAGTGGGGAGAGATTTTTCTCCACGCGTGACGGTGGCTGACTATGAAAGTGGGCATTATAAAAAGAGACGGCGTCGTGTAACCGGAGAATGCGGGCCTGCGCGGGGGGCACGTTAAGAGTACCACCACTTTGTACCCTAATCCAGCTCTTTCTATCTGTCATCATCCATCGTGTCTTATTAGATCGTGTTTGCTGGGTTAATGCTGGTCACAATCAATGTACTTCGACCTGATTTTCGATTAAAAATTTAATTTCTGCATATTGCATTAATGTACCCTAAAATTTGTTTGAGTCTCATTTTTTTCGAAAAAAATAAATGTTTTTTGAATATTGTATTGATGAGAAATGTGTGGTAAAAAAAAAAAAAAATGGGGCTCAAACAAGGGCTTAATTTGTGTCAATTTAAGTGTTTTTCTAATTTAAAACAATAATGTGACATTTAAATGCGAATAGCCATCCCACGTGACCATAAAAATAACACGAAGAAAGCAAGACAACCAGTATATTACAGCTACATTCGTGCTCGTTTTTAAATTATATGACAAAATTAAAGTGTCTCAATTGACACGGCGTTATGTATAATGATCCAATTGAAAATTGGGTCAAAGTACAGGCCGCTAACGAAATTAACCCCATATATTGGTTGTTTGGGACATGATGATGAGTATATTAAGCCCATGCTTGGCTTTAAATAAGTTTTATATTTTTAGAAAAATTTGTTAAATCATCTTTGCCATTAATTTATACATGTAGATGAATTTCTTCTTGTTTATGCTTAAAAAAAATTTATAGATATGTTAAAAAGAATTATATACGTATTAATCTATGTTCAAAATAATTGATATAAAAAAATATTTTATTGTTCATAGTTCGATAAATTTTTGAGATTGAAACAGATGAAAGATAAAAAAAATTTATCTGTATTGGAATAAATAAATAAGAAAAGTTAATTGATTTTGAAATTTTAAGTGAGTAGTGTTGGATTTTACTTGTTAACTAAATGAATATTATTGTCTTTTAAATAAAAAAATATTTTGTAATTGTATAATATATTTAAGGACATCTTTATTTTTTAATATTCAAAAGGTCATTGTGAAAATACGTAATTATTGAAAATTTAAAAAGAAAATTAGAGGATTTGAGCTAACCAATTTTGAAAGTGCCCATGTTATGAACTTGTCCTAGCGGCTAGTTGACTCATTGTAAATATAAAATTAAATATAAAATACATCCATTGGCTGCTAACACATGCCCCCACGTGCAAACCCAATGGTCCAAATCGAAATTATACCGTTCAAAACATTATTGAAATTAACCTCATGTTTGGTATAAATAATAATAAGAAGAAATTACTCAAAAAGTTATATAATTTTATTTTTTATTTTTTATTTTTTTCCTGAATGGAACTTGGAAGTTTCCAAATGAGTAGTCAAAAGAGAAACATATTGTATTTGCGTTGTTTGTGATTATACGAAGTTGACCATAGGTTTTTAATTCTTTTGAAGAATCATATTTTAATTAAAATAAATTTTAAAAGTAGCAAAAATAAATGTATTCAATCTCAGAGATGTTTAATGCTTGGCTAATACATTACTAATACAAAAAAAGTAAAAAGTTAGTATAAGTAGTTGCATAAAGAACTGATTAAGCGCTTGTTAGATTAAAAAAAATAATAATAATAAATTATAACTTCAACAATTTTTCAATTAATCAAACTTCAATTTAATCACATATTTTTAATGGGATTCAAATATTTTATCAATTTTCGATTACATATTACATCAGTTTTTATCAAAATATGTTATTTTTTTTATTTTTTTATTTTTTTGGATAATTCTATTTGTATCGAATGGGAGTTACCAAAAATGTGCAACCCTCTCACATGCAAGCGGGGTCCGCGTGAATAAAAAAACTCCTAAAGGTATGGTTCTCACGTCCTATTGTGAGTGTAGGTAAAAGATTAAGTAAAAAAAATTATGTACATGTGGCATTATCATTTTTGATTTGTCAAACAACCCAAAACTAATACAATTAAGATATATGTACAGAATTTTATTTCAGAGAATCTTTACATATACTCACAAGGGTGGGACCCATGCAAGACTTGTGAAGATAAAAAATTGCCAAAAAAAATTCCACCCACCTCTTCCCTATTGTGAGGTATCGATGGGGTTCTGTAAATCCTCACCTTGCACCCAAATACTGATTCAAATTAATATATTTAGAGTTTCAAAGGTCGTGCCACTTCCTTCAAAATGGCCGTCTTTGAAAGTTTGAAAGTTCTCAATTATTTTGATTGAAAAAAAGGCCAATGCTAAGATGCTTGGAAATAATTTTATTACAAGGTCTAGAAAGAGGAGAGTCAAAACAAAGAAAAATGATGGTTCCAACTATACAAATTTTAAGATGGATTCGCAAAGAAATAAAGAATCTTCTAATTATAAGTCAAAGTTTTGAGATAGTCGATATTATAGAAGTTCAAAGTTCAAACTCTTAAATATTGAATATGTTATTATATGGTGTTAGCAAGTTTGAAAACGTTAATATTTCAATTTAATTGTTCATTTTATTTCCAAATGTATCAAATTATTGGATTATTAACTCAAAACATCCATGAGTATGACGTTTATTGTGCAAAACATTTCAACGTTATATTTTTTTCATTTTCACCCCTTTTTATATATTTCATTGCGTAAATTATCATTTTCATTCAATTTTTGAATAAAAAGTTATAAAATGAGAAATATACCCTTCCATGTAAAGAAAATAAAAAAAATAAGAACTAATTGCAACTACCACTTTTTTCCTAAAAAAAATGCAAATAAATTCCAAATAAATTATTAAAAAAAAAATCAAAAACAAGGAAAAATATTAAAAAGAAAATCATTATCTTCCTCCTCATCCCCTCCCTCGCCCCTCACCCTTATACTGAAACCTCAAAATAATATTAATTGGGCGAAATACTTTATAAAAAGGACAAAACAAAAGAATTCAAAATTCACATCTTTCTTCCAACCAATCTTCTTCATTCATCGACACGGGCTTTTGGGCCTCGAGTTCCACTTCATCTCTTTTACCACCACTATGGCTACCCCAACTAGTGCTCACCGTCCCTTGTTGAAGAAGGGGAAATTTTTTTTGGATTAATCCATTTGTACATAATAGTTTGTACATAATAGATTACCACATCTCATATAATGAGTGGGATCCGGGTATATTTAAAAATTTCGATAATGTGGTCCACAATGTAGCCTGAGAACCACAATCAAAAAGTGGTGAATTTTTATTCTGAGAACTATAAGTAAGATTCTCTTACTACATTAATAAGGGTATGTTCGGTAGAGATTAAAATTGAAAAACAACCGTTATGGTTGACTTTTATTAGACGAGTGAGACTCAATAACGGTTATATTTTCAATTTTAATTGAATTTTAATCACTCTTAAAAATGCTGTAATATTAACTTTTAATCCTGTCCACTGGAGCAGAAGACCACGTTTAACTTTTTTGGGAAAGTGTAAACTGTTACCTACTTGACTAATAAAATTAAACTTTATATTCTATCTTTCGTTTGTTCATACCTTGGAGGTGCTATCTAGATTACATTTTTAAATTACGTCATTAAAGCTCCATTTAGGAAAATCTATCCGTTAATCCACACAATTATTACTCAATTTTATATTTTTTTTTGCAATAATTGCATCAGAAACCCTTAAAATTATGAGAATTACAAATTCGACCCCTCTTATCATTTTCTGGCCATTTTTGTCCTTAATGTTTTCCTTATTTCCCAGTTGGGTCCAAATGGGAATTTGTTATCTAGTACTAGATATTTCTATTGGTCGTGGTCAGATCGTAAGCCATAGTTAAGTAACTGAAATTAAAAGTAAAGATATGGCAAGGACTAATATTATAAAATTAAAAAAGTCCAAGGATTGAATTGTGATTCTCCGACGATAAGTTTCCCTGGCAATCTGTCCTTATGTTTTTTTGTCGTATACTAACTCTACATAAAAAAATAAAAATAAAAATTAACGGGGTACATGGCCGATTGTAATAACTCAATTTGGAAAAATAATTAAGGATAATCATCTTATAGAAGGCAATGTACTAAGCGAGCTAGTTCGCCATCTCATTTCAATATTTGAAGATTCGTAACGAAGGGGCATCTTCCAGTGAATATTGTGAACTATCGGAGCGTACTCGCGTCGCCAATAGAGCAAATAGAGCGAAGCGTAATTGCTGGTTATCCTAAGGTGCTAGGAAAAAGCAAAATTTGTCCTTTAAGCTGACTTATTTCTGTCCATGTTGTCATTTCCATCGAGTGCCAAACTATATTGATACTAATGGAATTTAGCCTCTATTTCGTAAATTTAAAAGTACTTTTAATAGTGAGTTTCACAAAATGTACTAACAACAATGTGTAGTAGTTTATAAAGCGTGTCAAGACAGTAAAATGCTTGTGCATCTTGTTTCAAAATCAATGGCATTAAAGTTTGAGTTGTCTGATGATTTGCTCGTGCATTTGGTTTTGAATTCTATTATTGCACAATTCAGTCAATTTGAAGTCAGTTCCAATTGTCAAAAGGGGAAGTGGATTCTTGATGAGCTCATTTCATATTGTGTGCAAGAAGAAGAAAATCTAAAACAAAAGAGAACTAGAATTACTCACTTGCAAATACCTATAAGACAGTTAAAGGATAAGAAAGTTGCATCTGATTCTTTTGTAAAAGCCTGAAAATGATTAATCATCTGGCTATTTCTTTTGTGAAAAATTGGAACATATAAAGAGAGATTGTACACGCTTAGCGTGTAAAAAAAAGTACACTTCTCACTTTGATTTGTTTTGGAGTTAATTTAGTTTCAATACCAAGACTCATTTGGTGGATAAATTCTAGCACCACTACTCACATAAGTGTGTCTATGTGGAGTTGCATGAACAATCAAAAGCTAATTGATGCTAAAAGATTTATCTATGTGGGATGGTGACAAATCAGTCAAAGCTGAGGCTATAGGAACCTTAAATTATGATTAAAGATTGGTTATTATTTAAATTTAAAAGGGACATTTGCGGTATCGTCTTTTAGACGAAATTTGATTTCCATTTGTGCATTGAACAATTTTGGTTACTCTTGTTCAATTGGAAATAATCAATTTGATATTTTTCTTAATTCAAATTTTGTGGGTACCAATTCTTTATCTCGTTACGATAACATATATTTACATAATATGGTTGTCTCTTATAAATAAACGTTGTGTGTGACTTCACATGATATTAAATATAAATTGACAAATAAGAATTTTGCTTTGTTATGGGACAAGCTATTAGGTAACATCTTTAGAAAAAAAAAATAATAATGAAAGATCTTGTGACAAAAGAAATTTTTGATTCCCTTAATTTTTCAAACTTAAGTGTTTATATTAATTACATCAAGGAAAAACAAACAAACATAAAGAGATTATATGCCAATAGAAGATCGAATGTCTTAAAACTAATTCAAACAGATATATGTTGGTTATTCACTTCGACTTCTTGGAATTGTCAATAGTAATTTAGTATGTTTGTAAACTAATTTGTCTCACTATGACTATTTATATCTCATTTATGAGAAATCTTAAACACTGAACATATTCAAGACATACAAGGTTGATATTGAAAAACAATTCTATCAAAGAATATGACAAGTCATATTTTATTATAATAGTGAATGCTATGACAGATATGACGAATCAGAAGAATAACGTCCATAGATTGCTATTTGTGACAATAGAATTACATGAAATAATTTTATTGCAAGGTTTAGAAAATAAGAGTCAAACCTAAGAAAAAATGAAGGTTTTCATCTATAATTTTTTTAAATGGATTTGCAAAGAAGTAAAGAATCTTCTAATTGTAATTGAAAGTTTTGAGATAGTCAATATTATAGAAATTCAAAGTTCGAACTCTTAAATATGTCATCATATGATGTGTTAGCTGGTTTGAAAACGTGAATATTATTACTTTTATTGCTCATTTTATTTCTAGATGTATCAAATTATATGTTTCAACCTTTTATGAAATGTTGCTTGTGTAGTTCCATTAAAGGACCGAAAAAGTAATTTAAACCCTTATTATTTATTAATTGTCAAATCTTCAACCAATGCAGAAAATTATAAGTAATGTTCTCTTCTCATATTAGTTGTGAAAAGTATTTATTCTGAAAATCATAAGTAAAGTTATCTTACCATATCAATAATGAAAAGTTTTTTTCCCGTCCATCGGGACATGAGATCAATTTCATTATTTATTATATTTTTATGCTCTAACCGCATTTAATTTTATGGAAGAAGTGTTAAACTGTTACCTACTTGACTAATAATATAATATAATAAAATTTTATATTATATATTTCTTTTATTTATTCCTGGAAGGTGCTGTCTAAAACACTTTTCTAAAATTACGTCATTAAAGCTCCATTTAGGAAAATCTATCCGTTAACCCACACAATAATTACTCATTTTACGTTTTGGCAATAATTCCAATATAAACCCTTAAAATTATGAGAATTACAAATTCAGTCCCTCATATCCTTTTTGGCCATAATCCAAGTTTGGTATAACTAAAAAATCTGATTAAAATTGAAGTCAAAGTCAACAATTAATTTTAATCATATATTTCATAGGACCCAAAGCTTTTCTACCATATATTTCATCAAAACTTATTAAAAATCTGATTTTAAATTTTACCAAAGAGGGGCTTTATGTTTTCCTTATTCCCCAGATCAGATCCAAATGCGAATTTGTTGTCTAGTACTAGATATTTCATTTGGTTGTGGTCAAATCTTAAGTCATAGTTAATTAACTGAAATTGAAAGTAAAGATATGGAAAGGACTAATATTGTAAAACTTAAAAAGTCCAAGGATTGAATTGTCATTTCATGGATCAAGCAAACCTAATTTCTTTAGGATAATATGTCGGTGACCAACTGGCCATTGACTATTCCTTTGAATGTTCAGTCATTTCTATTTGAAGAGGATTTTACGATAATAAGAATAAAAATACGATTCTTGGACCATAAGTTTCACTAGCAATTTGTCCTTGTTTTTTCGTCGTGTATTAACCCTAAATAAAAAATTGACGGGGCATTATATATATGACAATGTACTAGTTCGCTACTTTAGGATTGGAAGAGTCCAAACGAAGGGAGCATCTCCGAGTGAAAACTGTGAACTATCGGAGCATAGACTCACCCATAGCGAAGATAGAGTGAATCACAGTGATCGGTTATTCGAAAATTCTATGACAAAGAGCAGAATTTGTCCTTTAAATTGATTTCTTCATATCCATCCTACCCTTTCAATCAAGCGCCAAACTATATTGATACTAACGACATGCCTATCCAACGTTTATGCAGTGTAAGATATAAATTCTTTTTTAAAAATTACAAATAAATAAATAAGAAGAAGGATATTAAACCTTTGTTTGGTAAATTTATAAACAGTTTACAAAAAGGAATGATAGTGAGTTTCGCAAAATATATTAATAATAATAAGTTGTAGTTATGGCGTGATTAAAATTAATCTTTAATTTCGACTAAATTTATTAAGTATTTATAAATTGTTATGCAAAGATGCTAAAATCGCTTTCTTATCTGCCAAATTGGAAGAGAATTTTCTCCGCATGGATGAGTGGGGATGATATGAAAAGACCGCAGCGGACCACGCGGTTTCAAAGGTTTGTCTAGACGTAAATAGGCAAGAATAATGATGATCGAATAAATTCGAAAACAGAGAAATAATGGACATGCTGACTTGACAACAATCATTTGATTTTTTTTTCAAAACATCCAATCATATATCGACATGTGTCCCCCTATTTTTGAACCTATTTATTTGTGTAACATGAGAAAATATCCTGCTAATGCCTAGGTGATGAAAAGTTGATCAACTTTATGTCGACCGTCTAATGCATGTCAAGACAGAAAAAGGATAGTGTCTTTTTGTTTGGCTAGTGATACTTTCTTGTTTTGAATTTAACCCAATAAAATGTTCAACAATTTCTAAAACTTAACAATGAAATAAGTCCGAGAAAAAATCCATCCTAACCTAGTCTATGAACAAAACATTATTGATTCGGGATATTTACGATTTTGAAAATTATGTTTTAGATAGAAATTTGAAAAAAAAAATTGAAATTCGTATAAATTTTCAATGTACGTTTTATTTTATTTATTTATTGGTTTAGAAATTTCAATAACATTTGAAGCTTGAATTCCTCGCCTTATTTCTTTTAGAACTTTGACATGACCCGTCCCGAATAATCCTTATGGACTGCACAGATGATAGAACCAACTAGATGCCGGACCAGCCGGTAAGGAAGATGAGTCTATGAGTACTAACTACACTAGTGATGGTGATAATTTTATAGTTTAGTCTCTATTTTTGGCAAAATTTATAAACATTTATTATGGTAAAAAAATCATTTTTAACCATGCATAATTAATTCATAAATATTAGCCACTTATTTATACCCATTTCTATCCATTTGTAAATTAAATCGGTTAAAAAATCTTCACTAACAAGTAACAAAGGCTGATCGCCTGATACATAGTGAATCTTTGCACTCTTTACTAGTTTCTTGAAAGGAGATTTCTTGATGACAGTTCCAAGTAAATAAATTTCTTTTTTCAAAACAAAAAGTTTAAAATGTGATACTTAGCTATCTAATAGAATATGAGACAAGGCAAATATTATGAATTTAATTCCCTTTTATTTACTAAAGTTTCAATTTTTGATGGGAAAATTACAACTACAACATGACGGGTAACTCGTTGAGTACAAAATTCAAAATTTTTAATTTATCCGCTCTTTAAAAAGTCAAGCTTTTAAATGAGATTATTAAACAAAATTATTGGGAAAATTACAACTAGACGATAATTCATTTGAGTACAAAATTCAAAATTTTAATTAATCCCCTCTTTAAAAAGTCAAGCTTTTAAATGAGATTAAATAAAGTTATTAAAACTTCACAATCTACGCAATATATATGTTGGATCATGACTTTCGAGAATAGGTGTTTGTAGTAAATAATTAATGAACAAGTTTTAAACATGTGTAATTAAAATTTGTGTTGGGAACTTGGCCTAACGGCTAATTCAATGTATATACATAAAATAACTCATTTTGCCTCGGGATATAGCTCAGTAGTACAAAGGACATGAGTGAGGTAGTCTCAATTGAGCTGGCAGCTGCAGTGTGAGGATTCGATTACTGCCTCTAACAAGGTTTGAAATTTGACTCTTTGTGGGCACTAATATGATAATTCTTGTACCCTGCCCTGTTGAGGCACATCCAGCTATTTACCTCCTCCTCACCCTCATGGTTGGGGTTCAACCTTTTATAAAATAACATTTTGCTTTTTGATTGTTTCAATAATAAACACGTGTGATCACCTCCATGTGCTAATACAACGGTCCAAATTAAAATTACAACTACTACATAACGGATAACTCGTTGAGTACAAAATTCAAAATTTTTAATTTATCTGCTCTTTAAAAAGTTAAGCTTTTAAATGAGATAATTAAACAAAATTATTAATTCTTCACAATCTACGCAATATATATGTTGGATCACGACTTTGGAGTATAGGTATTTGTAGTAAATAATTAATGAACAAGTTGAAAACAACACGTGCAATTAAAATTTGTGTTGGGAACTTGGCCTAACGGCTAATCCAATGTACATACACATAAAATAACCCATTTTGCTGTTTGATTGTTTCGATAATAAACACGTGTGACCACGTTCAAACAGTAAAAGGGCTAGACAAGTAATGTTATTTATTTTTAATTGAGAGAATTATTATATGATATAATATTAAATCATTGAGAATTTTTATTTATAAGTCTTGCTTATTTATCAACATGGATGTGTCCACACATGTGGCTAGCGGATCCAGCACCCAGTGAGCCCAACGGTCACCCTTGCTGAATACGTTGAGAAAAAAGATCAAAGGAAAATTTTATATTAAATATATATAAATGTTAGTGCATAAATGTTATAGAATAAGCATTGTAGCTCAAATGATTAAATGCTCAAATAGATAAATGTCATTGTCATTTTTTCCTTTAATGTTTTGATAAATAATAAATAAATAAAAAAAGTACCAATTTTTAACCAATAAAGGATGTTTCTCAGCATAAATGTTGTATAATAGTCAATGTAGTTCAAATGGCTGAGTACGAGATGAATGATGATTGATTCCTTTTTCTTTTACTTTCTTTTAATGTTTTGACAAAAATAAATAAATAAAAATTGTGCCAATTTTTAACCTATAATGATATTTCTCATATTGTGAATTGCTTGTTTTGGATTCAAAAAATTGTGGGTTCAATTCCAATCACCTCCTTTCCTTCTTTTGATTTTTTTAACAAATTAAATTGAATACATAAACAATTATATATTATTATTATTTTTCGTTTCTAAAATATCTTTTTTAAGAAATTTATTGACTCAAACTATTATTTCATAATATATACTTTTATTATTAAATTTTATTGTGAAATTAAAATTAGACAATTTAAGAACAATTTTTTTTCTTTTAATAGTTCAAAAAACATTAAGACAAAAATAGTTCCAATTTTAAAAATTATTGTTTTAAGAATTTTGCATAAACCTCACTTAAACTCGAATTTGTCTTTTCCGTTTAATCGTGTTTTAAGTATAAACTTCGTCTTGTCTTGTTTAAATTAGTAAAAACTTGAAACTTGATCATCCATATATAATTGACAAATATATTTTTAATTATTTTGAGTTGTGTTGAATTATATTTTCATGTATATGACTTTTACATTTTAGTATATTTATATTTTGATTAAATTTTTTAATATTATTTAATTAAATATTAATAAACAGCTCGCTATTGCGGTGGTCAACGACCGTCCTAACCGACTTAATATCCTGGATCCGCCACTACATGTGGCCCAATGGTGGTGACCATGCATGATGTTGGTGGTCAATTGATAATAATGCAGATGGTGCTGAAATTCGTGATAGTTTCAGTGCTGTAAAATGGAATGTCACAAGTAATGGTGACAATGGTGGATGTATAACAATTAACGATGACAATGTTATTAGTATGAGACTTAAGTATAACTCGATTTATTACAGGTGGTCGTGGTGGAAACGTGAAAATGAATGTTTGTAAGAAATTGCGATATAAAGTACATTGCAAAAAGAATTAAAAGAAAAAATAATAAGAAATATAATATATTATGAAAGAAAAGATTGTGTAGTATATTGAGAAAGAATAATACTATTTATGTTAAAATATTATCCTATGTGCTATCATAAAATGTTTTAGCACCATTATAATATTAGTCATTAAGCCACTGTTTGACCCACATTAAATTTTTCATTCTCATTCTTCTACTCATTTTCAACCAAACATTCTTCAGTAAAATAATATTTTCCATTACATCAATAACTTTTCCTTCCTTTTCAACCATACATTCTCCATCAATCTACTATTCCAAAATACATTCTTCCAAAATAATATCCATCAAACACACTCTAATCCATCAAACACACTCTAAATTTTGACTTTCTAGTCAACTAAAGGTTAAATGGAATTCATCCATTTGGACTCCATGTGAATATTTTTGAAAAATTGGGACTTTGAGTGGCACAAAGTGAAGATTTGATTAAAGTCTACATAAAAGTGAAATGTTAGATACCACTGTTATAATTTTCCCTTTTTAAACTGCTGATCAGATCTCCCAAAAATCCACAATGGGTGGGGATGGGGAGGACCGCGTTGCCCCATTACTATTTCCATCAAGATGTTTAGAAATTGAAGGATGACTATATTCAAAACATTCGTTAGCTAGTTGCCTAATTTTGATTATGGCCAATTTGAGTGTGTTTGGTTGAACAATGAATCAGGAAGATAGCATTACACCTTGAAAATTAGAAAAGCAAAATAAAGAAAGAGATGTACCAAAAATGTTAAAAAGGAATCTTTGATTCCAAAAGTTTTTGATATTCCTAGAATCAACGGGGTTTTGACATGTTGTTCATCATTTGCAATATTTTGGTGTATCAGTTTGACAATATTAGAGCTTAGTTATATTCTCATGTTGGTGGAATCCAATGGCAGACGTAATATTATGAGACAAGGATGCACAACAATGTTGAAGGAGTTCTTAATTGACGCATTGTTCTCTCGTGGTTGTGAGAGAATCGTCCTGGAATCATGAATTGTGTCTTCACTACCACCCCCACGACCATCATCCTTAAAAAGCCCATCGAAAAATCAATTAGCATAATTAGAAGATGATATATTGAATTCAAGGTCTAATTTAGAGATATTATCGACTGGTCCTTTATTTTCGATACGTCAAATTGGAGACATTGCTCCTCTTCAATCATGGTTCTGGTGAATTTTCGTAGGGGCTGGTGGGCACTATGTAACCGCTGGGATTTTGTAGTCTAAAGCAGTATTTTAAAATACATAATGTGTGATGATGTATGGAAACTAAGATTCGGTTGGTGTGGGCCTAGGCGATGCTTATGAGTAAAACAACGTAAAAAACAAATATTTTATTATTTTAAAATTTTAATCAATTTAAAAAAGCATCTAATAATACATACAAATTATCGTATCAAATGTAGTTTTAAGAGTTTAATAAAATAAATATATTTTCGAACAACAAACAAGATATATTATAATAGTGCTAATTAAAATATATGGAGAGTTTTTATTTTTATTAATTAGTAAAAGATAGGAAGTTTTTATTTTTATTAATTAGTAAAAGATAGGAAATTGATTAATTAAATAAAATATAAGTAACTATTTCTACAGTAGTATAATACACTACAACCAAACCATAGGAACAATACTATGCATCCAAACCAAATGTATAATACATTATGGGAAAATTTTCAAAAATCAGGTGTTAACTTTGACACAATTTAATTTTCAGGTGTCAAGTTTCAAAATGCAAAACTCAAGTATTTATTTATTTATTAAAAATATTTCTATTCATTAATTATTAAATAATATAATTAACTCACCCTACCTCCACCACTCCCACTATTTCAGGGCCTATTCCGATGACCGTTCCAACCACCACTCTTCTTCGACGATCGTTCCAACGACTATTCCTACGATTATTCCGACTGCTCCGATTCTGACAATTATTCTTGCGGTCACAGTTCAAAGATTTTATAGGTCACAATTAATTCATTAATCACAGGTTCCAAAATTAGTTGGTCACGGATCAAAATTTATAGGTCACATAGTCACAAATTTTCAAATTAATTGGTCACTGCTGCGAACGGTAGCGACGCTACCGCCGATCAAAGCAGCGTCGCGACGCAGAGAGACAAGGGGAGAAGAGGCGCGAGAGAGAGAGGTGAGGGAGTTGAAGTGACAAATTAGGGTTATGGTTTTAATATATTAACTGATTTTTGAATAATGAAACTTGGTCTCTTATTTTTGAATTCCAATCTTCAAACACTTGATTTTTTGTAATTTCCTCATATATTATAACCAAACTAAAAGAGATCATTATCACACATCGAAAGTTTATAACAAAATACTTTAAAATGCCATCAATAAATTACTGGACCAATTAATGGGCAAGTAACTTTTTGGGCTTTTCAATCTATTGGCCTAAAAGTTGAAAAATTTATAATTATTAGTTTTTGGGCTTTTCAATTCAATTGACCTAGAAGTTGAAAAATTCATGTAAAAAAATAATAAATATATATTAATAATGAATGCCAATGTACATCTACGCGAGCCTACATGTGCCTTAGTCAACGTAGCTCATAGATCCTAGGCACGATGTTTTTGCCATGCCTCGTACGTTGGCAGCGTTAAGCATCGCCAAGGCGCACCATTTAGAACACTAGATGTTGGAGTGTAGCAATGAGTGCATGATCATGGTGGTATTAAGGATGGCAACGGGGCGGGTATGGGACTGGTCGGCCATTCTCACCCCGTTCCATCATGTATTTTTGTTACATTACTATATCCACATACCCGATTAAAACTGGATAGGGCAGAATCAGGGTGGGCCTGGGGGCAAGTCTCTTGCCCCATTTATCGCCCCATTTATTTTTTCTTTTTAATTGTTTGTTTTTATTTTTTATGTTTTTAATTAGTAAATATTGTTAATTTTTTACTAATTTGTTAAAAGCAATTTATATTCTTTTTAAAAATGATGATAAATTTATTATTTTTGTTCGATAAAAAATTTAAGCCTCTATTTGAGCCACATTAATTTTCTTATTCTCATTATTCTACTCATTTTCGACCACATTATTTAATAAAATAATATTTTTCTTCACATTGATAACTTTTTCTTCATGTTCAACTACATATCCCACATCACATCAACATTAAAAATGCATTCTTACTCCCAAAATGTGTACCAAATAAGCGCTAAATTTAAAATTAATTTTAAACGGGGCAAGGACGCGAAACGAGAACTATGTTTCCCATGACCGCTTTAGGGTAATGACCATTGTCTTATCCTCGCCTCGTTTATCTTGTTAGGAGGAATTCTGGCNTTATTTTTGTTTGATAAAAAATTTAAATTTGAAACTAATTTTAAATGAGACGGGTAGTTGGGCAAAAACTATGTTTCCCGTATCTACCCCGTACCCACTTCGTTGTAATGACCATCACCCCATCCTCGCCCCGTTTACTCGATTAGACGGGTAACCCGGACCCATTTGGGACGGGACCCTACGAGTATCGGGTTGAATGACTTTTTTTTCCATCCCTAACTTGTATGAACTGCATCAGTAGTGTAGCCCATGGTTGGTGCAATCTCGATCGTACAACCATTAGTCATGTTATGAATATCCATGCAAACCATCAATTGGTCGTACAATCAAGTTTCTCGTCAAAAGATCTAACGGAATATGGGAACGGGACCTACGTCACAATTTTTTGGAAATCTTGTAAAGGCATAGGGTGGGGGTCCCACAGGTTGTAGTGTAAGTGATGGTGGTACGATGATATGCTTAGGCAATGGTTTGGTGAGGAAGATCAGAACATATCTCTTCTTTTTTTTCATTCCTTTTCACCTTTTTTATTTTTCATTTTATTTAATTATTTTCACTGATTTAGGTGAGAAAATCTATAGTTATCAATTTTTCCTTTTTAAAATGGTCAAATGCTTGATTAACTAACAGTCATTTGGCTAGAATCATCCAAAGGTCTTCGTGTTCGAATTCGTTAAATGGTTCTGGATGTAAGTGCCAATATTAGAAGGATTGAGACATGTCGACATATTTTTGAAAGGTCTAAAACTTGTACTACAAATTTTCTTTTTTTAATATGTTATTTTATCGTTCACGTCATTCAGCAGCATGAAGCAAAAATCCTTTATGGGGGTTTGGAATAGAAGCAATAAAATACACAAAAACAGAGCAGAAAGTCATACTCACTCTCTATTTAAAAAAAAAACTAAATAATTTGGAGCCTAATTTTAGAATTTGACAGTCTAAAATAAAGAGCATTTCACTTTTAATTTGTCTTTTGAAAATACACTTATATGTTTGTTGGAGCAGTTCAAGGACCTACATATAAATTGAAAGTTCCAATAATTGTATCTTTTAGGGTAAAATGCATATCTAGCTCCGAACTTTTTCGGAAAGTTTCAATTTTGCCTCTAACCATTTTTGCCTCATTCTTGTTTTTAAAAGAGTTAGTCCTTGCCTAGGAAACTCACTTTAAAAAAAAAGGTAGAATAGTACTTACATGCGAGCAACGTGACAAGTGGTGTTTATATTGAAAGAGCAATCACAAATAACTTGATTCTCCGGTTTATCCCCGTTAGGGGTGAACCAACTCGGTTCTTGACTGCATGGATCCACAGAAAAATTCCAATCCCTCTTCCCTAATGTCTTTGCAATTTGCTCAAGTGCTTCCACTGCCAAAAAAAAAATAAATGAAACAAATTACAAGCACGTTGCATGACATGCTTTATATGTATGTACATACCTTC
>CAIGRL010085504.1:0-10982 GCA_903798325.1 Fraxinus xanthoxyloides
GTTATTTTTCATTGGTTTATAGGCTGATCACCTTGGTTTTGATATTACCTGTGGCAACTGTAAGTTTTGAAAGAGTATTCTCTACTATGAATCTAATCAAGAGTGAAGTGCGCAACAGAACTGGAGACGACTGGTTGTATGATAATTTGGTGGTTTACATGGAGAGATATTTTTGGAAAAATTGAGAATGTGGTAATATTGCGACGTTTTCAAAACATGAGATTACGTAGAATGCAGTTGTCTAAGATTACAGTTATAGAGTAGGTTGTATTGCATATTTCTTTAGTATTTTTTGTTGTATTGAATTATGTTTTCTTATATATATAATTTTTACGTTTTAGTGTGTTACATATATATTGAATAATTTCTAATATTATTTAATTAAATATTAATAAACGACATCGATCTTACGATCGTCGATTATCGACGTTGATCGGTCAACGTCCGCCCGAGTTGAACTTCAATGCTGGGTCCACCTCTGCCCATGCCTCTTTGATCCTTCCATCATCCAGGTCTGCAAGTTTTTCCAATGCCTTGTGTCTTTAAAATCATCGGCAAACTTTTGATTTGTATAAAAATCTGGCCCACCTGATTTTTTACAACACTGAGGTGTCCCTCAAGTATATCCAGCCTTTCAAAATGTTCATTGGACAACAAATATTTAGGAATCTTGGGAATAAGATTAGGCATCACATTCAGGTTAGCAAATTCTGACACCCCCAAGGTAGTTATGTCATAGAATGTATGTCAGTAGGCATATTAAGTATTCCCAAATAAGCTAGGTAATAGTGGATCAAACTGGGGTATGGCAACTTGTACTGCTTTGCTCTCCTGGGTCCCTCGTATAATGCTTTCATAATATCAATTTAATTAGGTCCAGCCCAACCTTTGTTCCCAATTTAAACAACAAAACAACCCTCTCATGAGACAAATCAGAGTGGTGAGTAAATGGTTCAAAGTTATGAAAAAGAATTTTGAAGATAACATTTCATTTTGGCAAGAGCCTGGAGGCAGTCGATTTTTCAATTTTGTTTGGCCAATTGATGCCTGTTAACTCTTAAGAAACCACATCATTGGTAAGCTCTTCATCACTGGCCTCCACAGCTTCATCTATCCCCAACCAATCCATAAGTACTGATGGGCTAAAAGTAATCAACCTCACCTGACATAGGTTCCTACCTAAAGGGATCTCTAGTCTTGCCTATATTTTTGGGAATATTGGCATAAAAATCCTTAACAATTGTCTCATTAAATTTTCCATCAAATGTAAGCAATTTCTCCAATTTATGAAATCCAACCAACCAAGCCCAACATAACAAATTCCTCAAGGACCACCTTTAATTCCTCAATAAATTTAATATGGCTAGTAAAAGACACAAATAACGTTTCATTGGTTTCAGTTAGAAAGCAATAATCTAGAGGAGTCACAGAGTGCCTACAGTAAAGGTGTGAAACTGGAATAGGTTAGGATCAGATGTAGGGATGTCAACCACTTGTAGGCTCCACCTTCTGGGATGGGAGATCAACCACTCTGTAGGCTCCACCTTCTGGGATGGGAGATGTTGACTGGCTACAAGGGTTCTGAACTCTTCCCAATCTTCTGTTTGCCCTTTTCTTGGGCGGTGAGGTAGTCTTAGAAGATTCAACAGACTCCTCACCACATTACAACAAAAATAGCTTTTTACGGCATATGTTTACGACGTGCAATTGACGCTTGTTGTAAAAATAGACTTTTTACGACGCGCCTTAAATGTGTGCTGTAAATGATTAATTACATAAAGTATTTAAGTCGTACATTCTTTGCACGTCGTAAAAGTTGACAATTTATGGCGTACTTCTAAGGCATGCCATTTTTTTCCTCAAAATAGATTATTTACAGCATGACTTCACGGCTTGCATTTGTACAAGCCGTAAAAATATGCAAAAGTCACGGTGTGCACATTTGCGCGCCATTAAAAAATGCAAAAGACTTCACAGCGTGCATTTGTGCAAGCCGTAAAAAGATGCAAAACTCTTATTTTTCCTTCTTTGGCCCACTACTATTTATCCTAATTTTTTTCTTTTATTTTTCCCTTTCATTCTTTATGTTCTCTTTTTTTCTTCCTCCTCGCCTTTTCTTTAAGCTTTGTTCCACTCTCTCCAGATACCAATTGTTCAATCAACCATCATCAATTTGAGTTGAACCCATTTACCTAACCACCCAAGTCAGAACAAGTGACAATTGAGGTATTGAGTTTTGTTTGTTGGGTTGCTTTCAATTTGCGAGGAGATTTTGCGATGCAAACTGGGTTGACATAAATTCATTTATTGGGCTGTTATCAATAAGATTATCGGGTTACATGGGGACATCAATTCAATTACTGTCGCTCTTTTACTTCTTGCCTCCATCAGGGTTCTGGTGTTTTGAGAAAAAAAAAAAAGAGAAGGAAAAGGAGGGTGTGCATCATTGATTTTGCAAAAAATAAAAAAAAATAAAAAATTAAGGTTACAATTCAATTGTTGATTCTTGATTTTGATTCAGGAAGCCTCATGTTTTCTTTCTTGCACCTTGCTTTTCATGTGTTTTCATTTCTGTCAATGTTATTTTATTATTATTATTATTTTTTAGTTGAAAGTATCTAATTGGGATATTTTATCATGAAGTCGTATCCAGATTTCGAGACCTACATTAAGAATAAAAAAAAATATATCTGATTAAATTTTTGTTTAACATATAAGAATTTTTATATGAAAAAGGAAAGTGACTATGGATAAAGATAGAGAGGTAGTCAATTGCATGTAAATTTACCTTATAAATAAATCAAACCAAGAATTACTCAACAAATGCATGGTTTTCCCCTTGTTGGAAACACCATTCGTACCAATTATTTGCTTATCATATTTTTACACATCAATACAAAAATATTACATGCGTGTGATGTCTTAGACAACAAGTAGAAAGGGTACACTTAACATTAGCTAGGGAAGCACATAATAATAACGATTTCACACTTAGAAGCACTAATACAATTGATAAATATAGGAGGAAATGGCTAGCAAGGTTAACAAATCCCTTGTACTCAAACCTACAGGGCTACAGCCTGTTACTGATATAAAAATATAATCCAAACACTTGAGAAGAATATTAGGATCCTCAAAATGGAACGCACCTTTGTCTTCAAACACTTTTGTATTTAGATAAGTTGTTGATAAAGAAATGCAGTATGCTTGTCAAAATTTATGTCACTGGTCGCAGAGATTTTTGGAAGTACACTTATAACTATAATCATCGAAATGAAAGACCCATCAAACTTTCCAACAATTTTAAATTGATCCCGGATCATTTTCCTTCCACTGACAATGTAACATGTACTGATTTGTAAGCTCGTTTTTGCCTTCCAATGAGAGTATCAATGTTATGTAACTTAAATATATAGATGTTAGGTCTCCTTTGTACTCATTATCTGATATGTAATTAGAAGACTTGTTTTAAGCATTTTAGTGGTCTTCTAAACATTTGTTAGCTGATTTTGAAATGTGGACAATGACATTATTATTAAGGGTTGACAACAACAAAGATTTTTATAGCTCAAGTCATACAAAAGATTACTTAACCTTTTAGGACCTGAACCATATATTAGATTGGAGAACACTAAATATTGATTCAACCTGAATCATTTCATTCATTTGAACTCTACACAACAAATGTGTTATACTTAAATACCATATTGCATCTGTGTGCTCACTTAGGCTTACAAGGCAACGCAGTCAATAGCTTGGATTGATATCAAAAGTAATTATGTAAATGCATTCTTTTGTTGTTAGAATGAATTTACTGCTTGTTTTCCTTTATTACTATGAAGCTTCACACCATCATCACAATGAAAATTACTGTTTCTTTCATTCCCTTCCTCTTTAAATATTTCTTTTTATGGTCACATTCTTATCCAAGTTTTCTATTAATTTCTCAACAGATTACAGTATTGTTGAAGGAGTTTGTGAATGTTCCAATTTTGCTTATTTTAATTCAGGTTTGAATTATTTTTTTGTAATTTCAGTTTGTGTGAGACTTTATTGTCAACATGATTTACCTAATTGGAACCTGATTTCGATAAGCATCAAAATGATTGATGCTTATCTTTCTAGTTCCATCGTCTTTTTCAAAGACTTTTCCTGTTATTTATTGTCATGTAATTCATGTGGACTTCACACATGCCATGATGGAGTTTTGCAAAATAAACTTTATTTGTGGATGTTTTATTGCTCTATATGTTAGTATTCTAACCTTACCCTTAATATATTTCTTGATATACTTTCGATTTATATGCTCACTCTAAGCTTATTACCCTTATTGTTTCTATGGTGTGTAGGGAGTTAATATTGTTTGAGATAGCTAAATTGTCGGTCGAAAAAGTTAACTTTGATATGGTTTAATCATTTTTTTTTTGAAATAGTAGTCTTTTGAGAATTGTTGAGATGAATCTTACATTGACATATTGTATTGAACCGTATTCAATATTTCTATTTATTGAAACAATGGAAAGCTTGATTATTTATGGATTAATTTTTTTTTATTATTATAGGTTTGCTCGTAATCAAATAAATAAATAATTTTTAAAAAATTAAATTGATGTTTAGGGGTATGTTTAAGCATGCCGTAAATTCCAAATCATTTTACCTTATACGGCGTTCAGTGGACCGCCATAAAATGTATATCACATTTACTGAATGCATTTAATCGTAAAAGGCATTCAATAGACGGCTTACATTTTAACACGGTAATATCACTGAGTTTGGCGTAGAAGTTATTGAATTGTTCATCATCTCTCATAGTCAATTGTTCAAATTCAATGGTGGGCATCTAGAGTTTTGAAACCTTCACAATGGAAGTTTCTTCATTCGCTACTTGTAGTATATCCCATTTCCTTTGCTACTTGCATGTAGAAATCAAGCATCTGACTTGAATCCAAAAAAGAGTTGATAGCAACTAGGCCGCCGGACTTGGACAAGTTTTCAAAGTTGTTAATCCATTTCTCATTTCTTTCTTTATGTATGTAAAGAAATCATCAAGATATAATTAAAATATACCTTAAATTAATCAATGAAACACAATAAGTATATAATCATATCACAAAAGATTTCTTTGATATGGTAATTAAGAGACTTGAGAAAAGTTTAATATTAAACCAATATTTTTATAAATTTACTTAATGGACTTATCAAAGAATATCACGGATGGTAAGTAAATAATTGTGTACAAGCTACATTATGGTAACATAAAAAAAAAATTCTATTTTGAGTAAGCCTCTAAAAATAATATTTAAAATGTGAAACATATTTTTTCAACAATATTTATCGCTCTAGCTATCGCGGCAAGAGCTTCACTATTAAATGCATCCCTAAACACTTGCTGGTACAACGTAACAATTACATAAAGGTCTCATATTTGGCATATATTGGTACTGCATTGGGCCAAACATGAGATTATAGATATGATTCATTATCAATAACAAAACCATAGTAATGGTGAAAAAGAAAATAGATAAATTCACATCGAGCTAGTACCTAAATCTTTCTTCGCACCAATCCGGGTCTGCACTGAAGCGTCAAATGTTACTTGTGTGTATTTTAGAAGCTTTTAACATTCTAGTGATCAATCTACATAGTGTTTAAATGGTTCTTGAGCTAATAATATACCCTTTCCCCAAACACCCCCTTAATGTTTCCTTGCTTTTCTCTGCTCTTTTCACGCGTTTATTACAAAACAAAATTCCAATTGTTTGGAAGATGTTTGGCATTTTATTATTCTAGAGACGAGTTCAAACAAACAGAAATATTGAAGCTTGACCAACCTAGAGGAAGATAAATATGTATAATATGCGGAATTTAAATTTACCAGCCAATCAATTGCAACATGTTACAATTAATGAATCTAGATGAAATCACGCTTATCGAAAACGTAGATATCAATTGAACAGGTAATACAATACTAGAATGTAAATTATACCAAGATTTTGGTAGTTCAAACTCCTTGAAGATTTTTTCAAGAGTAAACACATTTGGGCAAACTTGTCAGTAGATAATGTACGGTATTGGTCCCGACACAATTAAACATAGTAGATTTTGACCCCCAATCTGTAATCATCAAAGAACTCCTCGATTGTGCGCTCCAACACCAGCTCCAAAACCTCTAGACTCTTTTATCTTCGTAGGTCACTACGAATGAACTCGTTCTTCATGAACCGAAAATCCGATCACCTTTCCTGGATTCCCCTTTTCTTCTAACTTGGAAAGTACCCATGTTATAATAATCATTGTAAACTCTAGACTCAGCAGTAACTCTAGATGAATTTGTAGGACATCTATTTTTGTCTTTGTTTATTCAAATAATTTTCTGTTAAGTCTTTTGTGGCTTTTATTAATGATGAAAATTGTGTTTTGAATTACTTTGAAGTTGCTAGCTTTTTTGTAATTCTTATTTTTCGGGGTTGATTGTTTATTATTCCTTATTCCATTTTGATTCCCAATCACCATTAGAATGTGCTTGTAATTTATAACACTTTCTTGATATTCAATGTAAATTAGCACAAAATAATAAACAACATATGGTCTGATAGTATATAATCTATCATTATGCCCTATGAAAATCGTTGAGTGATTGTCTTTATGAATTTATGTATGCTTATATGTTCATATTTTACTTAGAGATAATTAAGTCCATATTCATATATGTTTGATTGATCTCAAGAGAGGTTATTGATTAATAATTGATCATTGATTTTCAACATAGGGCAAGAATTGACAAAAGTGTATAATTGATAATTAATTCATGTATAATAACGGAAGATTCATAGTCCTAGTTGTTTATGTTGTCAAGTTTTACTCAAAATATATTTGTGCGTGCTGAACTTAGTTAATTTAGGTAGTAATTTAAAAAATTGATCTTTAAGAGCATCAAATCAATTTTGTGTGTTCGTGTTAGAGTTAAATGTGATTAAAGTAAAATCGATAACCAATTTTCAGGGAACAATACTCACTCGTCATTGTATTGTTAAGGATCTCTTGTGAGATTAAGTCGATATATATTATGGGTAGCTCATAAACGAATTTGTTTCTCAGTTGCTATGCCATTGTGCGTGGTAATAAAATACATACATAGAGGTACAAAATCAATTAGACTTGAATGTTTCAATTTATATGTAAACAGGATTGAAGGTGTGGCTCAACTTCTTTTATGTGCTAGCGTCCCATCGTATTAGGTAGGTGATCATTTGATTTTCCACAAATATATGGTATCGTGAACAAGTAATAAAGTGAAAAGTAGGATATCATTTTCATGAAGACTGTGCATTTAATCTAGTGTCAATAAATTGTAACTCTAATCGAATAGAAATTTTTTTATGAAGAATTTGTACTAATTTATTTAAACTAAGTATTCTAGTGAGCAAATTATGAAGTTTTGGTAAATTTGGATTGGATGATTATTAAGACCTCGAATCTCCCTTATTAATCCGGTTTAATGCAATTCAATAACATGACAATATGTGGACATTGTTGTTGATCAATATTTCTTAAGTCAATTAAAAACATCTCTCGATATCAATTTATTTTTTCCTTCATATAACCTTCATATATCTCTATGTTCAACAAACATGAAAGCGTGTATTAAAAATGTTAGAACATCTATAAAAATGTGGCAAACCATAGCAATATATCTCTATCCCTTGTTGGATTTTACAATGATTATTATAACATGCTATATGTCATATTCTTCCTCTTGAGAGTAATAAAATTTGCACAACATTAAAATTAGTGGCAAAAAACCATTAAATTCTATGACAATCATTCAATGATAAACACATATTAGGTGTCAAATTATCAAATTTATACTAAAAACTTCTTAACAGGAGTTCATCCATGTCTTAGTCATTGAAACTCTAGCCTAGCATTACTAAATTGTAAGAACTCATAATTAATTGGTCAAACACCACTCGAATTTTAATTAATTGAAGAAGAAGAGGATGAACCTGAAAATCTTAAATCTGTCCAATGATTTCTATGAATTCCAATTGTACCTTCCCTTCATTTTCCAAAAACAAGAATTCGATCATCAATTAACTAAATGCTTGCAATTGCCTCTTGATTTCCACAAAATTGTGATGAACTAGCCTTTTTATGATGTTAATTGATGAATTTAGGAGCATGAGAGGCGTTCTCAATGATGTGCCCACATTCTTTGTTTATAATATTTGAAAATAGTTCAAAAATCGTGTCTAAATCACAATCTAACAATAGTTTTAATCAGAATGAGAAATTGCAGCAGGGGTCCCAGTATTACCCCATGTCCTCGTGCTGGCCTGTTGGTCGAGTACGTGGCATAGATATATTTGGCTCTCGAGTTAACCGAAATAGTTTCAATTAATATTCATTTTGATCCCCGAATTTGATTCTTCATTCCTTTATGTCATTTCTTGATATGATTTTGATCCTTTATCCTTCAATTCCATCCAACTTGACCCGTATAGTCTTCAATCTTCGTTTTGTATTTCGAATCAACTATTGGAGATTTGTAATTAGGTCCATAAACTTTGGATTTCACCATTTTTGCTTCTTTCTTTCCATTTTTAGTTCTAATCTTCGAGTTTTACCTAACAAACGAAATATACAAGAGAGTAGTTCATAATTAATTGAAAGAACTCCCAATTGTCAATATTTTAAGGCCTGAATAAGTGTATAAAATAAGCTTAGCAAACACCCCAAATAAAATATTTGTTTGTAGTCAAACAAAACTATAGCCTAATTCAATAAACAAACATACACGCAACAAATTTTGGTTGAATAACATGTCATTTTATCTTAGGATTGGAATCATTGTATTGAATCTATAAATAGCTTCAAGGTCACAATACCAAAATCAATATCAACTTTTATAATACAAATCTGATGTGTGTGTGACGAATCAAGTAAAGCATTATAAATTCACTTTTAAATTCCCATCCCTTGATGGTGACATTTGTCCTTTCTTCACTCGTAAGATTTATACACCTCAAACTTATTCTTTTTACTCTTTTTCCAAAGTGTGATCTGAGGCTAAGTTTTTATACTTTTCATCTCCCTCTCTATTTAAGATAGATCTCACTAATTGTAATTTAACAAATAAGGATTCTACAAGTTTTTTATTGCTTCAACGTCCAAGACTCAACTAGGCTAATAATCCCTTGTCAAATATTTAATTTTCTCAAATATGTGTTTGGGGTTTAACCTAAGCATGTAAGTATGTTAATTTTTTTTCTTTTTTTCATCTTATATGCTAACTTTTTTTCCATTAGACTTTTAAAACGACCATTGTAGCAAGTTTTTGGTAGATAACTCCTAAGTCAGATAATTATATGACATTAGGTTTTAAATACCCCTACAGGGTTAATCGCTCGAGTCATAAAGGCTACGAAGAGACATTTCACAATGAAGCGGCATTTTTTCCTCCTTTTTTGACACGATTAGTGTAATGCCTCATTAAACACTCATTCTCAAAAATCGATCCTTAACTTAAGGTTCTTACCTAATTTTCATCTTATTTTACACAATCCACACAAGAATTTAACACATAGAATCCCATTCATATCAATACCTTCCTACGATATTTCACTCACACCAAACTACGCTAAATTTAGTTTAAGGATGCATAATATAGTAGTTGTTGGTTTAGCATCTAAATTCTACGTATCGAGCATATGAATCAACTCTTCATTTCACAATGCTAACTTAATTATCGTGCCCAACTAATATCAAATTCTACATGGATATGAATCAATTAATCAATTCCTGACATTAAGTCTAAACCGGAAGATGATTGGATTCTGGATTCAGCATGTTCGTCCTAATAAGGAATTATATACTACATATGAAATTGTTTCTAAAGGTGTCGTGGTTATAGGAAACAATGCATCTGTCAGGTTGCTGGAATTGATACAGTCAAATTGAAGCTTTTGGACGGGACAATTAGAACACTTGACCAGGTTCGACATGTTCTAGATTTGAAGAAGAATCTTATCTTGTTGTCTATCTTTGATTCAAAAAGTTACGAGATCCTTGATGAAGGTGGAGTTTTGAATGTTTGTAAGGGTGCCTAGGTTGTATTGGAGGGACGGGAAATGTCTCAGTTATACATCTTCCAAGGTCGTACAGAATCTAGAAAAGTCAATCAGCACAAGTTCAGTACCGTGGTGGTTATTCAGTTTTGTACAATACCTTTAGGAGCTCGTAAATGGTCGGATTTAGGAGATATGGATAATGCCGCTTTGCCACCATCACCTGCAGTGTCATTGTATTCAGTTGCTAGAGATGGACCCAGTGGAATAAGATATGTAGATGTTGAATTTATTGAGCGTGCTTTAAGTGCAGTAGAAGGTGTACAATCTAGCAATGGGCCTTCTATAAAAGCATTTGGTATTGATTTTGGTTTGGGGTGTGTTACAACTTATCTTGGTTAATTCAAAATCATTATGATTTTTGGGAATCTAAGGTAATTCTGCATAGACTAGCTTGAATTCATTGGAAGAGGTAGTGCATTCCGTGTTTTGTTGGAGAAATTAATTTGTTGGTTATTGTTGAAGAATGCAGTTTATTCTTTGGTGGAATTCCTGTCAAGGTGGAGATTGTTAGAATTTGGATGTGATCCGAATTCTTTGAAGAATTCTAATTGAAGTGCACGTCAAGGATAATTCAGTTTGGAATACTATTAGCGTCATGTGTCAAGTTGAAGTTAAATTTTGGAATCCCATTGAGAGTTGGAAATTGGTATTGGACTTGAAGAAGAATTTGCGATAGTATTGTTCGGGCAGATTGCCTAGCGCCGCGGCACCAGCCCTTCTGTCCCTCTTTTTTGCATTTTTCTCTCCTACTTCGTTTTGGACTTAGGTTTTGGCATCCTACTTCATCAACAACTCTACTAAGAAGGTTTTTGGCGTCCCCTACATGTTTCCTACAAATATCACTAGAATTGT